>CM065665.1:4097976-4357976 GCA_033220385.1 Triplophysa yarkandensis
TTAAACTTAAGACTAGATGTTCAGTTCAATTTAAAGATGACATAAATAGAGACAGACTATATTTGGGTTTGGATCAATGGTCATGTATTACTACATTGTGTATTATTATTCTGTTCAATTTAACAGCACTTGTGTAATTTAATGATGTCATTTTTTAGGATGAATGCGATGTCGGCCCTCTTCAAGTTATCCATGTTCATCAGGGTGAGTTGTGGCATCTATTTTACTTCACACCTGCAGTTTTATTGTGTATATTTTAATGTGTGTCCACAATAAATATAAACCTTTAATGGCTTTTGTGTTTTAGCACTGTCATAATTACTTAACCGAGCAACTAGGAGTCCCAGTTTGGGGGTCGTATGGAATATTTGCTCTGGCAACACTTTTCTCAGGGTTGGCCCTTGGATTGGTAAGTATAAGATGTGTAATTAAGGTCCCATTCTCTTTGGTTTTTTTTTTAAAGCTTTGATTGTGCAATATGACATGTGTTAATGTTTCCCTTGGAAAAATAACTCGAATTTACACATAATTCACTTATCTGTCTACCGCTTTTTTCTCTGTCATGAAAACGGCTGATAATTTCCCCGTTCTGATGAAAGTCTCGCCTTCAAAAAACGTAACGAGTTCTGACTGGGCCAGCCAACATAGAACACACTGTACAAATGCACACTTTCATTTTAGCACAACAAGACCACGCCCCCTTTTGTGTATGTTTCTGTGTGCGAGGGTAACCGCGGGTGTGATGTTACTAAAGAAGAAACTAGAGGGGTGTAGTTCAAACTGGCTGTTTATTTTTGGGCGATTTCTGTTTAGTAAAATATTTCCATTATCATTGAAGTTTGAGCTTAATAATTTTACAGATACTATTCATCCTCTAACAACAACATTAAACACTAATTAGTGTTTTAAATATAGAATCATGTTTATTTCAACCTTTAAGACAAAGATGTAAGGCATAGTACGGACAGAACCAAAGTGAATGCAGTTTCAAAAGTTTGCGTTATTATGTAATCTTTTTTAAAATAGATTTATCTTTATCCTTTTTGAGAGAGTATTTTTTGAAAAAAAATTGTGTCGAGCTAAATAATTTCTTATTCATTTCTTTACCGCACTTATCTTGTTCATTTAATTGTCTTAGGTGCTGGTTTTTGTAGCAGATTTTGCATTTCCATCACGGCGGTTTTCACCAGATTATTACCACAGTAAGTGTGATGCCACCTATTTGTTCACAGGACCTTCGTAAACCAAACATCTTTTATAAAACAAGATATGTTATTGTGTTTCTGTAGGGAAACACCCTACTGGACAGGTCCGTCTGCAGCAGTCAGAAGATGAGCAGGAAGCAGATGGAGAAGAAGAGGATGATGAAGATGACTATGGAGGAAAGCCCGAAGATTGGCGGCGAATGGACGAAGCAGACGCCGTCAGGAGAAGAGGAGTGGGGGTGCCAGAGGAGGACACCTAGGGGACTTGGATTGGAACTGCCTCTCTTACTGTGCACAAAAACGACCACAAACCACACTGCAATGGCACTGCCCACTTGTGCTGCCATTGCATTGCTCATTGAGCTTTATGATGTGGTGTATGACATCATAGCTCGCTCTCAAATATTCAGTCAATTACGACTGAAAAACTGCTTTCTTACTTCTGGCGCTGGTTTATGTGTTTCTCCTATTTCTCATTCTTTGAATGCTTGTTTTTCCATCTCACATGTCTAATTTTAATAAGTACACTCCTCTCTCTCTATGCAGTATGATAAAAAAAATATAAGGATTTACTTTTCAAACAAAACAGTTTCAATGTTCTCCATACATCTTCAGAGCAATTAACCAAGATTGAACAACGTCACTGTGACTCAGTTGCAAATGCGGCACTTTGGAAATTTGATCAAATTTATTTTGTCAATATTTTATTTCATCTTTTTGAATTTTTGTTGTATAAAGCTTGAACATTTTATTTACTATTGTTTTAACAGTCTATCATCCTATGAGTTTGACTTCATACAGCTTGCTTTTGGTTTTTGTTGCAGCGATTTTGAAACCTAAAAAAGTTAGTATTAATTCTTGTTCAGAACTGTTTAGGTTTGCTTTCAAAAGAGATGATCTTCTTAGTTTTAAACAAGATGTTGAGCTGTTAGGGAGTTCCATTTATTTTAACCTCCATATGCTGTTGAAATTTGTCTAGCATCTGATAGATAAAACACAAGCATATGTGAAAGAATTTGATTTTGTGTATTATAATAAATATTTTGCATTTCTGTGATACAGTTGATGAAAACGGTCTTCCAACATCTTCTCTTATTTTATTTCTTATTGCAGTTATTTTAAAACCATGAACATTTTTGCTCACTAACCCTTAATCCTCCAGAATAAAATATGTTTTGCTCAGTTTACAGCAACAAATGCTGATGTATGAACATCTGCATCTACCAACTCATTTGCATAAAGTGTGTGTGGGATGTTTCTGGATTTGAGATGGTGTGAATCAGGACTGTTAATAAACAGTTTAAAGCTGCTATACTGTGTTGTAATGCTGCATGCTTTCACTGAATTCAAACCAGTGATATTTATTTAGAGAACATTTTAGTTTAGTTTATTCGTGTAGATGTACAGTAGCACTTTTAAAGTGTCAGACTAAAAAATTAAAACTGTGTCATCATTTACTCACCCTTGTAATTTCAAATCTGTATGGCTTTCTTTCTGCTGCATAACACTAGAGATGATATTTTGAAGAAGGTTGCCAACTGAACAGCAGTGGCACCCATTCACTTTTATTGTATGGTCCCAAAACCAATGCAATTAAAAAGGTTTTATATTATAATGCCGTTCAGACATTAAGTGTTCAGTGTCCAAATACTTTTACGGCCACCAGATAATATTGTGTGCATGATTTGTAAATTGAAGGGTTTTAATGTTAAACTTCAGGCTGAGCTAAATAATGTGTAATTAAGGAATAGATTCTATAGAGGGCAGTATTTTAAAAGTATTTTTCCACTCTACTCCTGTTTGTACTTCATTTTAATTGTGTTGGGTTTAAATGGATAGTTTACTTAAATATGAAGTTGACTTTACATTCTTCAAAATATCTTCTTTTGCCACCTATAGGAGAAAGACATGCAAACAGGTTTAGAATGACAAGAGGTTTAGTACATTTTGAATGACTATAAATTTAACTCTATCAAATTCTTCAATTTCAGTCTTTAATTTGTAAAAAAAACTATTAGATTTGAGCTGTTTTGTATTATATTACTAAAGAGTAACTTGCAAATAATAAATGTGTAAATAACATGTTTGACGCTATCCTAAATCTGACACTTGATGTTGTCTTTTAACAGCACAACTAATGTTCTGAGCTCATGTGGAGTTCAACAAAGCGTCTATGGATGATTCAGGGATTGTCTAAACACAGTGTGTTTATCAGGGCTGGGTGGCGTAGGCTTACTGATCCAGAACCAACATCTGGAAAGCTCTTTTTTTTGATGGTGTATGAAACACGCATACACACCACTGTTCCCTAGAACACAGCTGCTTCTTGCTGAACACTTCACACACACTGATGCTTTTCACATGCTCTGTACTTGCATCTGACACTAGTTCAAACCCACTTGTGTTAAGATAATTCTGTACCGTGGGTACAAAGATTCCATGTTTATGAAAGTTTTGTAGTATTGGTGGTTTTATATGAGAATGTTATTATAATTGTATATTTATACCATCAAGTATTTTAACTCTCCTTATATGTTTATTATTGTATTTATAAACCAGACTCTAAATATTTTATACACTTATATACTTATTTTCTGTAAGCTTGTGTTGTACAGGATTTACAATGATGTTGAAATTCAAGAGAAGTGTGCGATTATCAGATGCATGTGCACACATCGCTTGAGGGTGTATTTGCCATTAACTTCTTTTTATAGTTGCATAACCATTGACATTGTCTGATATTGAAGCACACACACACACACACACACACACACACACACACACACACACACACACACACACACACACACACACACACACACACACACACACACACACACACACACACACACCACACCACACACACCACACACACACACACACACACACACACACACACACACACACACACACACACACACACACACACAAACACCACACACACACACACACACACACACACACACACACACACACACACACACACACAAAGGAAGAGTTCTCTGTGCCTGATATCCTTCCCTGCTGTCCTAGGGGATATGTTAACCTCCTTTCGACATGCTCCATTTTGATAATGTTGCTTCCATTCCTGTGTGGCTTTCACAAAACATTGGCACAACCTTGAAATTCCAGCAGACAATCAAAAGTTTTTTCGATTGTTTTGGGTTTTTGTGTTGTGTAAAGGTGCAATGTCTGATGTTTCATTCGTGTGACTATATGAAACCAAACACTTTCCCCAAACTGTTCACGGTCTGTGGCGGCATCTGATTATGTTACTACAAAACAAAACAAAAATGTTCAGGAACACAGATAAAGCTTATAAAACATTCTTCTGTTTCTGATAAAAAGGGCAAATGGTGCACGTAATCTTCCCTGCTCAGGACATCAATTTTAGGATATTTGATGCATATAGAATAGTGTGTAAACACTTATTTGAAGCCTGGTGTTATTCTTTCTTATTATGAAAATTGTGTTATTGTTTTAACAAAAAATGTTACATGAAATCTGTAAGTAGTACCTAGATTTTGCCACCAACATGTCATTTGCACTTTTATGTGAAATTATTATAAAATGATGCATAGTTGTGAATAATAGGCCTTCGAAAACGATTAATCACATCCAAAATAAAAGTTTGTGTTTACATAAAATATGTAAGTGTACTGTGAATATTAACAAATACACACATGTTTATATTTAGAAAATATTTAGATATATCATTTTTTGATAAAAAACAATTTTGATAAAGAATTTGATACACAATTTTGGTTAAAAATTAAGATATGTAAAATGGCCTTTTATAGAGTTTTTACATTTATGTGTATGTATTTTAGATACAAAATTAGTGCAATGCCATAAATAAACACATATATTGTTGCGATGAGGAAAGATCTAAGCTGAACTTGAGGACACAGAAAGAATCATGTGTGTTGTTTACAAGGACGGTTCTCATACTAAGCGGACTGTCATTAGAGGTAATTATTGTAATTGTCAGTATGCACCACTGTTGTGCAGAGCAACATGGGGCGTTGATATCCTAAAACTGTGAAGGGAGCAGAAAAAAACAAGCTCTTTCGTGGACACATTCCTCTTTCTGCTTCTAATTGGGGTCAAAACTTCTACATTGCTGTCTATCAAAACGATCCAAAAGCGATTGTTTAAGACTAAAACTAGATCTGTGCATTGTGTTTGACAGGAGACAGAGGACATGATTTAAGCAGCAGGTGTGGAAGTCACAGTGTTCCTGGATGGAATGCAGTTGTGTCTGATTTATTTCCCCATGACCTTTAACTCCTGTAAACACAAATGTTCAGCCTCCAGTGCCCAAGAAAGCCATGAAAGCTCTAACACTAAAAGCAAATTGTATTTGAGTAATGCAGATCTCATGCAGGTATAAAAGGCATGTGAGGCTTCACATGGTGGATTTTATATATAGGCATAGTTCACCCAAAACTGAAAGTTCTGTCATCATTTACCCACCTTTGAGTTGTTCCAAATACATATAAATTCCCTTGATCTGATGAAGACAGAAAAAGTTACTTGAAAGAATGCTTATAAAATAGTTATTTTATAATGACTATAGAAATGTACAAATGTTTGCTTTGTTTCCCTAATGGGTAAGCAGGGCTCTAGCAAAAGTCTCACTATACACCTCAGTTAATCCTTTTATTTTAGTTAAATTATAAAAATCATTAAGATCTCATATTTGGTCTCTTTATAAGGAAACCGAACAAGACATTGCTGTATATAATTATATTTCTTAAAATAAAGAGCTTGGTTTCCCATACTGATTGTTTACTGCTGAGCAGCAGTAGAGTCGAAGACAGATTACATTGTGCATTTCAGTGCCCAATTTAGAACTTTTTCTGTCTCTCAAACCCCATATTACCACCCCACCCAAACCCATTTCCTGCCAGGTCTCACAATATACACACACAGAAACACATAATGTCTTGTAGTTATTCTTTTTTTAAATGGAAAGTTTAGATTGGATAAAGCAATAATAGTACAATAATTTGTTATTCCATGGAATTTCATGCACCACAAGAAACATTAAATAACAAAGGAAACACAGCAGATCCTTAACAGTATGACACACAAAAAGCATCTGATCCTTCTTTCTCACATTTATATGCTTTACTTAGAGTGAACGTATGGTAAAAACTCTCAGTTTGAGGTTTCAGATTAAAATAAAGGTAAAAAAAATCTTTCACTTGGACATATGCAAATGTCAATTCAAACTCAAGTCAAACTAATACATTAAAGCTGTATATTTAGTGAAGTAAAGGTTAAATATCTTTCAAGTTTGTATTTTGCCAATGTATGTTATAGGGTCTAAGGGTTCTCTTTAAGGCCAGTGGTCTCCAGTTACAAACGACAAAAACATCTGGATGTATTTAGTTAAACGTTTTTTTCTATGCATCAGAGTATTTTACCATCTTGGAGTTGACTCAATTTTTTTTTAGATATTTACATTTTTATCACAAATATGAATGTTGATATATTCTTGACAAAATTTCAAAACACGCTGCCAGGTTCTCTCCTGTATTTACAGTTTCTTAACTTTAAAAGGTAATGCCCAAACTATCAGAATTGAAAAGCAAGAAAATACATTTTACTTTAAATATAAAATAAAAAAAAAGAAACATACGTTATAGTAGAGAATGAGCGTCTTAAACGGATATTGTGGCACAAAATCGAATACTTGAATCTAAGTCTGTATGATTTGTTCAGTCCTTAAAGAGAGTAAAGAAAGGAAATACTGGAAAATGCATGTGTTTCCTTAAAACTTCCTGTCTGCCTGAAATCTAAGCCATCAGGGTTCTTGTCTTGCTTCTCCAAACCAGCAGTGTCACGGTAGTGGTTATACGACTTTGCCCTCATATTGCTGTGGGCTGCTGGGATGCTGGCGCAACCGGCCACTTTGGCATTGTTGAGGTTGTTTGTGAATGAGAAAACTGTTGTGGTTTCTAAATGTCTCGATTGTTTGGAAGCAAACAATTATGTTTTCTCTTCTAAGGGTCCTCTGTTCTTCCTGAGCCTGGAACCTAAGGAGGAGATAGCAGCACCAGGACGTATCAGTGTGCTTTGTCATCTTTGTCACCTTTACATTTCCAAAGCTGATGACCCACAGAATGAATGTGTGATTGTGACATAAACAACTGAACAGCTGACACCTTTAAAAATTATGTATAAGTTGCACATCACTCTATTGGATGATTGCACAGTCTAAAAGAGTTATGTCTGTAACAAGTATTTCACATATGCGTATCATTTCTTTTATGTGTCAGCCTCCGTAGTATAATGTTAAAGGTGATGCATGACAGATCATGCCACTTTTATGAATGAGAAATGAACATGTTTCAGAAGGAAACTCTCTTTGATGATACCCACATTCAGTATGCTCAAACTTGTCTTGATCTGTTTTTGTACTTGGATAAGTATTTACACTATGCGTCTACACAGGGCCACATAGTACACACATTCACATTACATTGTATAATGCTTCTGGATAAAAAAGGGCTTTGTAAAAACATTAAAGCATCTAGACCACTCCAGCAATCTAAAGATGTATTTAGGACACCCGACACTGACACACTTTCCATTCTGAACTTAAAGCTGTAAAATGTAGAAGGCATCATAATAATTGTGTTAATATAATAATTAATATAAGTTAATATAAGTTTAAATGCTGAAAATTTAAAAAACAATTTCCAATAAGCATTCATTAAAACTATTAATCTATTTATACATCCGGATACGAATAAAGACATCACAAGACAAATAACTCATAAGGTCTAGCCTACGGGAACAAATCTGTTCTACAGGAATTACTAAATCGATGAATAATAAGAAACCAGGTTTAATCCAGCTCATCAGGGATGACACAAACACACAGGAAATCAGGTCACACATTATGTACAGACAGCTTTAATCTTACAGTCGATAGGCATCTGCTTGAGCAGGTTTCAAGCAACACACGAATAACAGTTGTTTTGTGTATAATAGAAACACAATATGCTCAATCTTTAGCAGACCAAAGCATAACACAAAAAAAGGTGTATGCAAAGGCAGAGAACATGTGAAAATGATTTAAATGCTACTATGAGATAATATTAATAATAACCTTACAATAACTTTATATCTTGTAATTCCTTTGTTTTGTTAGTGTGTGAACAATCTGAAAATCAAACCTAACGCTCTTTGTGTCTTTGACCTTTTTGTGTGACTACTATACGCTTTTGTCTTTGGCGAAACCAAATTTGATGCTGTCATTCTTCCGCCTTGTCTCTGAACTCCGGACCGCACACAGAAACCCAAACAGGATCAAATATTTACTTAAATCTTCTCCTGGAACACAAACAACAACATTACTCACATTTTCCTGATTTAAATACTCAATACACTTACAGCGCATGAGAGCCATTCAAAACCTAACCAAAGCGGTGAAACATGGCATGGCATGATATCATTGTTTAACCTTGAACACTCCCACCTATTACTGTCATTTAAAAGGTCAGATGGGGTCATTTTTATCATTATCTGAAGTGGTATTATTGGATCCCTTGTAAGCAATTTGTTTCATCAAGGAATAATTACAGGAAATCTCATACAACATGTTTGGCCTCTCAAACTAAATGAAGACAAACAAACTCAGCAGTGGGTTTGTGTAATCTCACACTCTTGTGAATTTCACACAAGGTCATGACCTGAAATCACCCCCATTTGTTCTTTCCTCCCGTCTACTTTTCTCTATTTTCACCTATGGGTGTGTATATTACCTCTAGTGTAAACAATAAAACCTGTGATTTTCACTTTAACACTTAACTTAATCCTTATGGAATTTGTTTTCTAACTTCCCAAACTTTTGTGTTATGGTGTTCCTCAAAGCAGGGACCCAGGGCCCGTAATAGGGCCTATTCAAACTTCAAGGGGTCCTGAAATCACAAAGGTAAAACCCATTTTAAGCCAGAGAGATAAATGATATAAAGTTGGGAAATACACAAATCTGAGATGACAAAAGTGTGTGCAACACAACAATGATCTTATCATGATTTGGCACTACAGTCAAATCCGGTCCCAATTTCCACCGCTTGTGACGTCCTCCTCTAGAGTCATGAATATGCATAACATTCACCAAATAACCCCACTCGATTGGTTGCCACGTTGGCGAATCAAATTTAATCTCATGAATATTAATGAACCACGTGACTGGATGCTCAAACAAGGTTACCAAGCAACGTCCGCACGAACTAATTAATATTCATAAGATAACTCCGTACAGTTGTACTTGGATTCGTCATTTTATCTGCAGGCTGAGGTAACGGCATGCCGTGGACCCTACCAACGTCAGCCTCAGGGGGGGGGGTTCTTACATTTGGGATAAATGTAAACACCTCGACCGCACAGATTTAGCACAGTCGATGCTCCGCGTTTAAACATTTGGGGGAAAGCGACACCGTTTAGCAGACGCGTTTCCGGACCATTCCTTAAGTTTAGGTCGCCCCCCCTCTAACGGGCTTCGGGAATTCTCTCCACACGTTCAGTGAGTTTTGGGGAGCCCGATGGGGTTGAGCTCGCGCTCGGGATCTCGTGCTTGTTAAAGTATCATTTAAAGCAGGAGTTACATGGGATGTGTCTGGGAATACTACTATCAATAACAAGGTAAGTTTGAGTATTAAACTTATTAAAAACAGAGTATTAAAAACAGAGACCGCGGGGTATTCTACGTGGCAGTATTGGCCCACAAAAACACTCAGAGGGGATGGAGCTCAATCTCGAGTTTACATTTGTAAAATACTGTGAATAATGTTTGTTCCACTTCTTTCTTACACACAATCATTTAAACATTTCAATATTTTTTACATATTAGGAATTTACTCTAGGAATAAATACAACAGGTTACTATTACAGAAATGCCTTTTTATTACAGGTCCATAATCCTACTTTTAGGAAATTCCCTTTGCTGTTTCTGGAGAAATGTGTTGGGTTTGTTTTTAGCACCCATCAATGGCCTACACATAACCTGCTGGGTTCTTATAACATTTCCTTGAGTACATTTTTAGAGTAACTAGTACTTTTAGAGTATACTCTTGCTCAAGTAATTTTTTAGTAAAAACTTGACTTATACTTATAGTGCCAGTAGTTATATAATGACCAGTTTGTTGTTGATTCCATCTATAATACTATTTGCTTTATATCAATCAGTTCAGAAGTAACTTGCTTCTTGAGTAGGTTTTCTATTGGATACTTTACTCTCACTCGAGTAACTATTTAGATTCTTAGTTGAGTAAATATTTCCCTAAGTAATTGTACTTTTCCTTGAGTACATTTTTAGACTAACTAGTACTTTTAGAGTATACTCTTAGTCAAGTAATTTTTTGTGAAAACTTGACTTATACTTATAGTGCCAGTAGTTATATAATGACCAGTTTGTTGTTGATTCCATTTATCATAATAATTGCTTTATATCAATCAGTTCAGAAGTAACTTGCTACTTGTGTAGGTTTTCTATTGGATACTTTACTCTCACTCGAGTAACTATTTAGAATCTTACTTGAGTAAATATTTCCCCAAGTAATTGTACTTTTCCTTGAGTACAGACTTGGGTACTCTTGGTTAGGAGACACACAGGCAAAACTGTTCATCCACAGACAACATTTCAGACCTTTCTAGTTCTTTTTAAATATTATCTCCAGTTTTATTCTAGGGGTTAAAGATAAAGAGAAACAGAAATTTCTCAAGCATGATTTGTGGTTAAAACAGGAGAAAATGCTTTGAAAATTAAGAAAGTTTGTTTAAACTGTTATTGTTTATTATTTATATGCCCAGCATTGTCTAGGACTCCAGACAAACAGGAAGTTATCCGAGTCTTCACAAAACATGCGCCTCATCTGCATCATAGCACACACAAATCGGAAAACATTCATTATTTCCCCCCTGTCTCTATTTCTCTGTCTCCTCTTGAAGATTTAGGAATGTTCACTATTTCCTTTTTGCTGTCGGGGCGGGTTTAATATTAGCACACTGAAACTCTATACTAACCTGTGTACGGTCTTTCATTTATTCTGTCTATTACATTGATTGTCTATAAGAACCAAACGTTTAATGTGTTTAACACATTGGAGGGTTTGTTAACTTAACATTTAGGTGTCAGAAGTAGGGGGTTCAATTGAACTCCAGGTACTGTTTTACATCTATATAGAAGTAAGATTTTCAACATTTAAATAGTTGAAATAAAAGTGATTGATTTATTAATTAGATAGTATGCTTGTGTGGTTTAAGGTGTGATAACTTCTGAGATTTAGTTTGTTTTGGCATCTGGGAAATTATTTCTTTAACATCCAGCAGTATAGACAAAAGGTATGCTGTAAATATTTACAAATATATGGTGGACACCTTTGGCTAAATAAATTAATAAATAAATATATTTGAGTCATATATTATGCTGTGTATTTGTTCACATGTCAAGTTTATTGTGGATTTGATCAGAATTCTTTCATGCTCGTACCTGTCAGAAGAACTCAGTCTTTCGTCATGGATGAATAATTGTGTTTGCTTGGATGCAGGTTTACCTAAGTCGGCATGTAGTCACATCCTGTGTGGATGTTGTCATATTGTTCCCTGTCCGGAGGTGAAGAATGACGCGGGATTGTTTTGTGTTGGATAGTGTTAAATTCGCTTTGTGTGTGTGTTTGTGTTCTTGTTTGTGGTGTCAGGAAGCATTTTATGCTGTGCTTTGTTTCCTTTCCTTTTTTTAACCCCAGGATGTTTTCTTTACCAAGCTGCCCTTCATTTGTGTGCGCGTGCGTGTATGTTTGTTAAACCACAGTTGCCTTTAGGGTAGCCACAAGAGATGTTCAAAAGTAATTTTTCCTGAGAGGCTAAATATTTTTTAGGCTGATAGATCCCATGTTTGTACAAAATAGGGAGGTGAAGTGATTTGAAGAAATGGGAGCATTAGATTATTTGGCTTCGGAAGTGTCTCCTTATGAGAGTTAAATGATTATGTATCAAGGCTGTTACCACAATAAAGGAAGAAAGTTGAGTCTGGGTGTTAAGTAATGCCCTTCAGCAAGAAATCTATTGTAATGAACAATAGTGAACTCCAGTGGGATTAAACCTGTTCGCTAACATTCTTCTTATAAATAAAACATGTCTGCTAAACATAAAAGACTGTTCAGTGTGACCACTAACCTTGTTGTCATTTAAAACCTGTATGGCTTTTGCAGAACAATATAAGATTTTTAGGAAAAAAAGTGACATTCTTCTGAATGTTTTCTTTTATGTTCTGCCGAGGACAGAATGTAATACAAGTATAATAATAACAGAGTGAGTTATTGATCACAAAATGTGTTAAACTCTCTAAATTAAATTTGTTTTAAACAAAATGAAATATAATTAGGCTTTTATAATCCATTTTAAAACTTTTTTCTTTTTGACTTGATCTTTCTCTACAAGATCTTGTTGTAATTGAGGAAACAGTACATCCAACAATGTGTTTTGTTACACCTTTTTTACGTTCAAAAGATATCCTGCGCTCTGATTGGCTATCTTTGTTGCATTGTAGGAGTGGTAAGGTTGTATCAGTTTCAAAGCTCACTTTGGTGTAGTTGTAAGCTTATACTTGGTTATTACCTGTGTGTGTAGATCTGTTCCTCTGATGTACATGTATTGTACCACTCTGACATCATTCTTGTTTTTTGTTATGGTGGAGGTTGTCACATATTTTTACAAAATGTTGCAATGTAAAATCACATTGTCAGCTTTCATTAGGTATGTGTCAGGCATGATTTTTCAGGAATAGGGTAAACAAGTTTTTTTTTTCCAATGGCCATTAAGAAAAAAATTATATTATTTTTGTATAATTATATTATATATAATTGATTATACAGCTTGCGTTGTGGACACTCTTTTAGGAATCTGTATGTAGAATAAGGATTAAAAACTAAATATTTCAAAAGATTTTAAAGGGATAGTAACCCAAAAAGTCCTCTAATCATTTACTCACTTTAGAGTTGTTTTCAAATATGTGTACATTTATTTGTTGTAATAAACACAGAGAAAGATATTTGAAAAAATGCATATTACCAAACAGGTCTCCTAACGACTACCAATTTTTGAAGAATGCAGGACATCAATTAGTTCTGGGGTAATTTTGACAACCATTGTTGTTTTTCCTACTATGGTAGTAAATATGGTCCAAGAATATTTTGATTACAAGTATTCAGACAATTATCATTCTCTGTGATCAACCAAACAATTAATTGTATACAGGTTTAAACATCTACAGAGAGATTGATTCATGAAAGAATTTTCATCTTTGGACCTGCTTCTTTAATAGCAGGTACAAAGATACTTTCAGAGGAATCGCATACTGCATTGACATGAAAGAGTTCAGTTCAGAATCACATTAGGTAACTTTATTCTAACAGCATCTCTATAGCATGTTTGGGCATGCTGATTCCACCTATCAGTGGCATTTCCTTACCCCTATGTCTTTGCTGCTATGTGTCTTCTCCTGATACATCTTGACATATCCTGCAAGATTTCTGGAAGAATTTGTGGTGTAAATGAGTTCTAGTCTCGGCAGGGATGTTAAAACAAACCCCAAGACTTCAGCAAACTTCTTTTTTATATATGGTAATATTTCATCCCCTAGAGAAAGATGTTACAGGATGAAATATTGTATCAAATCATTACAATCTGTTGCTGTATCTACATACAGACGTTTAATTGATAAATATTCCAGGAGAGTTCTCCATCTTTCCAACAAAGAAATGTCACTCATCACATGGACTCATGAAAACATCTCCTGTTTGCTGGTTTTATCCTGCTTTAAATGGCTCCAAAGTGCCACACCATGGATTTGCATGTTTTTCAAGGAGTTTTTGAGCCCAGTTTGAGTATTTTTTTCCTTAGTACCAAATGTGTAGGTTTCATTTAAAAATTTTACGATTCAATCCCTAATTAAACACATACCGAAAAATGAAAAGCCAAGACGTCATTGTCATCTAATGTATTAACATTATTCATGTGTAGTACATGTGGATTGTGTGTTTGTTAGAGAGAATCAAAGGCCTTTATTGTTGTAATGAGAAGCAGATGTTGGGTGGAATTCTCCTGACTGCTGCAAAATTCCCTCCTCTCTTTCTTTCCAAGACAGTTTCTCAAGCAAAGTCGTCTTTTTACATATTTTTGCATTATATCTGCCATGATTATCAAATATATACTCGCAATGTTATTTTTATGTGAATAGCTTTGCATGTAAGTTGGAACACTAAGTCAGTAAGGAACTCGTGTGAGAATTTAAATTTATTATTCAGTTTATAAAGACAATCACATTTCCCCAAAATTAGATTTTTTTTCTAACTAAACATAATAAATAGTTGTGAGTGCTAGGAGGGCTCACCTGAGTAAAGTTAAGTCAACTAACTGTGTCATGTTTTGGTATCTTGATATTGTTCGTCCAAACAATGGTAATCAATATTCAGCAAATCTGTTTAACACCATTCCATATGGAACACGTATTCATAACTGGAGAAAAGATGAAAGACAAGTTATATTTTTTGTAACACTTGCAAATGCTTCACCGAAACCTTGTAACTCTCTTTTACATTACAATTTCATTACGTTTTATGTGTAGCACTGATAGTGTGTCAGGTTGTATTCTTCATGTCTTGCTAATGTTCAATCTTGTCTGATTTCGGGAATTAAATGTAAGATCACAGTTGCGTCAATGTGTTGTTCATGCAGAATTAAAAAATAAATAATTGTCTTTGCTGAATGGTCAATAACTGTGGTTTGGTACTGTGCAACATCTATTTACAATCAATTTTTTTTGTTTCATAGCAATGTTCTGTCAGTGCTAACATGCCTGGGATCATTATCCTCTGTTAGAAGGATAATTAAACAAAATAAAATTATATTTAACATGCATGTTGTACATAATATTTGCGGTAACTGACACTGTTTTCTATAAAACAAGGCACTCAAAGCTAAGCACTCATGCCTTGTTGCTTAGAAAACTTTTATCAAATCCAGCTGTTTTCAAGTTCCTCTTATTTTCTTGGTGCTGGTTTACTTGGGATTATAAATGCAAGGCTGGAAACAAACTTGAAATATTCTTGAAATATTTTAAGCATTGCATGAACTCTGGAATGTTTTTAGATGTGTTCTTTGAAGAAGAAAAAAAAACATTACTTGTTTGATTCCTATTTATTTGCCAAAAGTATTTTTTATAATAATTATGGTTCATTAATTCTTGTGTATGTTTTTGTCTCTATCTCTTTTTCAGACATTGACATTGGGTCTCCTGTGTGTTGTAAGCTTTGAGTGTGTGTTGATACAAGAGAAACTCTTGCTTTGAAAGGGTTTGGGTGAGCTTGAGTTTCTCTGGTCTCAGAGGGAGATCGTCTGTGTGTGTTTATGTATGTGTGTCTGGGTCATCTGATCCCATCATAAGTGGGAGGTGCTCGGGGGCGGAGCTCCAGCGAGGGGCAGGAATCCACAGGCTGCAGCCTCTCAAACATGAGCAAACTGACTTTCCACAATAACAAAGCGATGCAGGACCGTCGGTGTGTGTGTGTGTTTCTTCCGAATGATGAAACACTCAACGTCATTGTCAGTGTGAGTATTACAGTGGGTCACAATCTTAGACACACACATTACATCCTTTTCTATTTTTTTATTTTATGTCTCATTTGCCTCTCAGGTTAAGACTGTGTGTCAGGAGTTGTTGGTGCAGGTGTGTGATCTGCTAAGGTTGAAGGACTGTCATCTGTTTGGTCTCAGTGTTATTCAAAGTAAGACATAAATCAATTCATCATACCTTATACACATGTTCAAAACACTCTAATGTACTTTACATGACTCCACTTTAACTGAAATCATAAATTATCTAAATTGTGGTTTAATCGTGCTTTTCCTTATAGACAATGAACATATATACATGGAACTGGGACAAAAGCTGTCAAAATATTGTCCAAAAGAATGGAAACGGGAGGCCAGCAAGGTATATAACAGCATAAAACAGACATTTTAAGATGCTTTTTATTTCGCATATGTGGACCACATTCTTATCATATTGGTTTGGTTTAACTGCAGGGAATTGATCAGTTCGGACCTCCTATGATTGTTCACTTCAGAGCACAGTATTATGTGGAAAATGGCCGACTTATTAGGTAGGATCTCTCTCATTATTCAACAAACACATCAGCATTGAATAAAAGCAGAGAAAAATGAATGACATGTTTTCTCTCTTAGTCACTCTGTGTCCTTCTATATCCGTCTTTTTTTAGTGATCGCGTGGCGCGCTATTATTACTATTGGCACTTGCGGAAGCAGGCCTTGCAGTCTCAGTGCATCCAGAGAGAGGAGGCTTATTTCCTGCTCGCTGCATTTGCGCTACAGGCCGACCTGGGAAACTTCAAACGCAACAAACACTTTGGTTCCTATTTTCAGCCGGAAGCTTATTTCCCCTCCTGGGTGAGTCTGCACAGCATCTCCCATTAAAGCTTTCTCATTATGCTGATCGTGCCTGTTAAATGCTTGTGTATTTGCTGACCACCCTCTGTGAGGGAAGTTTATGGGCCACACTGTTCTGTCCCTGAAAATTTCAGCAACATTAAACGGGGTCTTTTGCCAGAAAAATTCAGTCAGTGCGTTTAGGGGACTTGTGTTAAAAATAGTGAAGAGCACTTATAGGAAATTTGAGCACGTTAGCTAAAGGCCTCTAAAACTTATGCTGTGGAGTACTGCTGTTATCCCGGAACAAATGGGATGAAACGGTCCTATTGCTGCAGTCAGATGACAAAAATCATTTACTATAAATACCTATATAATATTAAGAAAAATGCAGTTCACTGTAAAAATTCAGATGTTGTTTTTGTTAAAAATTATTTTGTCATAGAAAAGAACAAATAAAATGAATTTTATCTGTATTATTATATATTATGTTTATATATTTTTTAAGGTGATTGCAAAAAGAGGATGTGACTATATTCTCCGTCACATTCCAAACATGCATAAAGAGCAGTTTGCTCTAACGGCATCAGAAGCCCAGTTGAAGTACATTAAAGAAGCAGCGCTCCTGGATGACGTGGCTGTTCATTATTATCGTCTGTACAAGGTTTGTGAAGGGCTTTGATTCTCTTTGTGTCTTAGTGAGTGTTTTTTAAGATTTTTGCATCATGTAAATTGTTATTTTCCACAGGATAAGAAGGAACTGGAAGCCTCTTTAACTCTGGGACTCACCTTACGTGGAATTCAGGTTTTTCAAGTATGTTTTTAAACGTGGTTGTGTAGCTCCCTTTGATTTTCATGTTATGTATTTCTTTAATGTGGTCATTTCTGTTTGCTTGTTCAGAATGTGGGAACTGTCAGGCAGCTTCTGTATGATTTCCCTTGGACTAACGTGGGAAAACTGGTGTTTGTGGTTAGTATAATAAATGTTTTAAAGATGTATAATATGTATAATACACAAAAAACAACTACTATAAATAAATAAATAAATATATACATATGCTGATGCTGATGCTTCGCACCTGATATGTAGCTTTTACTTTTATTTTCTAGGGAAAGAGGTTTGAGATTCTTCCTGATGGTTTGCCCTCCGCGAGGAAGCTCATGTATTACACCGGCTGTCCTCTTAGATCAAGACATCTCTTACAGCTGCTCAGCAACAGCCACAGACTGTATATGAACCTACAACCAGTGTTAAAACAAGTTCGACGTCTAGAGGAAAATGAAGGTATCTTAAAAAAACGTTATTTCATCAGTCATGTTGCTGTCATGTTTGGAATAATATAATCATTATTATGATTAAAAGATCAAAGATAAGACATTTGGAAGAATGTTTGTAACCAAACAGTTATTGGATCCCTTTGAATACCATAGACGGAAAACTGACTGTTAAATACTTTGAAGAGTTGGAGAGCATAAAAGAATATTTTGACTGCCACTGTTACTTTTTGTCTACTTTGGAAGTCATAAGGGTCCATGAACATGGGTCCAAGTGTTTGGTTACACTCATTTGTTCAAATATCTTTCAATGTTTTTAGCCAAACAAAGAAAGTTATACATGTTTTTGAACAAGTAAAAATTTATTTATTCATGACAGATTTTTTATTTTAGGGTAAACTATCACTTTAAGAAGCACTTATATACTATAGACATATATACTATCACTCAATACACAAATATACATTTAATTTGCTTTTGAAATTTTGCAAAAAATTCCCTTCAATTGACAGGAAGCTAGAATAGAGAAAGGTGATGGGTAATTGGATCATGATTTGACCTATAGCTGTGATATTTAAAGCTTTTGTTTGATATGTTGTTGCACTGCCCATATGATCATTGTGCTATAAAATTAAATATCAGCAGTAGACAGACATTAATTAGAAACTGTGTGTGTTTTAGAAAAGAAGCAGTATAGGGAGTCGTACATCAGTGATGCTCTGGAGGGGGACATGGATCATCTGGACCAGCGCTCACGGGCCAGTGGCAGCAGTGCCGGAAGCATGTCACGTCCCAACCCCTTTTCACGACACTCCAGCACGAGTCAAGGCAGCTCCCGGACGTCCGGTGTCGACACAGATAGTTTCCGAACTCCTACAAATGCACCCCTTAGACCACTGAGAACACATTCGTCTTCCAACACCAGTCACGCCAGTACACACACATCTGGGATTGAGAGCAGCAGCAAGGAGCACTGCTTGGATGAAGATGGTGTGACTCATGCACACAAAACTAATCTTTGTAGTATCAAGCATCTTGTATACCTTGTATGAGGACTTGAGGCTGTAGCACTTTAGCACTGAATGGTTTGTGTCTTTTGTTAGAGATCGAGATGCTGGTTGATGATCCTAAAAGCTGTGATGACCTTGATGACTTAGAGCTGAACCAGGAGCTGTGCATCCACATTACAGAAGAAATGCTGACATCAGCACAGAATAACGGCTGCTCCGGTATGAATGAGAAAAGAGTCCTGTTATATGCAGAGATTATAATGGGTGAATTTCCTTAAAAAGGATAAGATGCAAGCATTTGCCTATTTTTAGAAATGATTTTAAGGATTAGTTCACCCAATTATGAAAATTCTGCCATGAATTATTCACTTTTAAATGAAATTAAAAAAAATATATAATTTTTTAAAATTTTTTGTAAATCTTGCTTATGTTATTAACAAAAAGTATATTAAATAAAGTGTTTGTTACTGTGACTTGTTATTTGAAAATGAAAGTTTTGCAAGAGAAGCTAATGATAGTTTTCTATCTGTGTTCAGGGTTGGTGGTAAAGGAAGTCAGTTCCTCCACATCCAGCTCATCGGAGACGGTTGTTAGAATGAGAGGCCAGAGCATTGAATGTCTCCCTCAGGTGACACACGTGTGCATGTGCATACACAGCCAACACCAAAACTCAAACATCATACAGACAAACAAACAAACACACAAGCTTTCAAAACTGCGCATTTAAACCTTAATAAATGTAGCTTAAAGTGTTGTGCTGTTGGACATTCTACTGTTCAGTAATGGTGTAATATCTTGAACATTGCTGGTAACCCCACTTCTTCTTAACAGTATTTGTTTAGGGCAGCCTTACCCTACACCCAACATCATTGTCGTTTCTCATCAGTGAACTCATGTGAGTGTACAGCTAACCACTCTCTGAGATTGTAGGGTTAGTTTAGAGTTAGTGTAGTCTGTGTATAGTAGTTTGGTTGTTTAATGAGGTTTGTTAGTTTAATATGTACTGAATTCTGTTTTGTTGTCTTTGTGTTTCATTAGACGGCAAAGGGCAGAAAGGGCCAAACCTCCACCGATCGCCACAGCCAATCACTGGATGATGTTCGTCTCTTCCAACGGAACTGTCAGGAGTGGGCGGAACTTTGTCAGGACACTGCACACAGTTATACATTCGGGTGCGACCCAGATCTAGGGGACGTCGGCTGTGGTTATCAAGGACTTGCTGAGCAATGTGCCGGTATCCGGAATAACCAGCACACATTTGGCATCAAGAGAACCAGCAAGTATTTCTCTCTGGATCTTGATAGGGAGGATCTGACCATAGGACACCTGACCACTGAAGCAGAACCAGAGTTTGTGGTGTGAAACAGAGTTTTGAAAAGAGCGCTAGAACAAAACAAGAATTACGGGATGCTATTGTTAAACGAGTACTTCTACAAAAATGAAAGTTGTGTCATTATTAACTCACACTCATTTCATTCAAAAGCTGTATGAAGTTCTGCTATAAGCTAAATATGTCTTCTATGAAGTGTAAAAGTTGTGGGCAGTCAGGTTGACTTGATGATAGCTTTATGTGAGGAAGATGCAAGAAATTAAAGGACGCATTGTATTTTTGCATTCGAAACTTCTTAATACATCCACTATTAAGGGACAGCCTTCTTGGTTTTGTGTTCTATCAAAGAAAAAAATCATACAGCTTATATAAACACATATTGTTGTGAGTTAATAATGTCAAAATTTACATGTTTGTATATTCTATTCCTTAATGTCCTTAGTGTGTTTGTTTGTATCTGAAATAATCAAGAAAATCTGCACCATCTTAATGCCAAAATACTCAAATCAAAAAACAGCAGCCTTACCAAAGCGTTCAAAGATGTGTGTATGTATGCGTGTGTGTGTGTGTGTGTGTGTGTGTGTGCGTGCGTGCGTGCGTGCGTGTGTGTGTGTGTTGGTGCTGGCTGCCCTAACCCATAGTGCCTTGTATACACCATGCAGGTTTTGTAACTAAACTTTCTGCACTGCTGTTTTCTTCATTCATTAAACCAACCGTCCACATCTCCAAGAAACACCCCACTCTCGCATCCAAGAATAACGCCAAACCTAATTGGCTTTGAGGGATTGTGGGAACTGAATCATGTGAGCATCATAATCAGAGGGCCAGAGTAGGGGTGTGCCGCTGAGCCTGAGGAACGGCTAATGGGATTTTAGGCCAGTGTGGTTTATGTGTGCACAGCCAATACTGGAGCTGCTCATGGGTTAAAAAAAATTTATTCTATCAGAACCGTTGTCATCAGACATTTGTCTGACTTGAACCTGCGTGTGGAGCATGGTTATATCTGTATAAAGATTAACAGCTGTGTGTTTTACTGTGTGTTGCCTGTCAGTATTAACTGTTAATGGGAGACAGTATTAGAAACCTTATGCAAAGGTTAGGAGATGCATTTCTTCGAGCAAAATGAGAAAGAGAGTGTGTACACACTCCGAAGGTCAAAATGAATATTAATGAAGCATATCTTATTTGAGCGTATTGTTTATAGATCATGCAGTGTAGATCAGTGCAGTGCACTGTAGTACAACAAAACCCACTTTTTGTCTTTTCAGATTTAATGTTTTGGAGATATTTGGAGGAACAGCACTTAAAAGCTCATGTGCATGTGGGCCTTTGTGTCATGTGACCTATTGGGAACACTAGTATTGTAACTTTTTCTGCCCCACAAACATCTTCTTTTACCTTAACACCCTTAAAACACATCTGCGAATTGAAAAAAACTCGACTTCCACATTTTGGTCAGTTATATGCCGCTGTATTTTTCCACTCCATGATTGATGGAAACTGGGGTTTTCGGAGTGACATACGCCGCATGAAACAGTTCGGTGTGCTGATGAAAGCTGATCATACATGGACCCCAAGTACTGTTTACCTTATGTGTCTGCAGCTAGACCTCATCCTTTCTGTGAAAGGTATTCCCTATGTGAAAATGAAATGAGATTTTTCCCTGTCAGTTTGAAGACCCATATGAATTTGTACTCACTTTTGAAATGTTTTTCTGTGCCTTGCAGGTGCCAAAGTCCTCAAATGTTTGCAATAAAAGGTACCTTTATTTGTAAATCTTCTAAATTGATTTGTCTGGAGTTATTTAAAAGTCAGTCACTTGTGGTTTTCACCTGTTTATATTAAACTCTTGTCTTGACAATCCCATAACAAATTTAGCCCTTGTATAGTGTTTATATTTTAGGAACTAATCATGTGTTCGTGGGTCTAAAAGTCCCAGATTAAAAACATGGTGTAAAAACACATTCAATTTACCCTTACCCTTAAAAAAAATTGTGTAATAAAAAATTATACATCTTTTTATGTTTAATAAATATAATTCACTAAGGTTATGAACACATTTTAATGTAGATCTCAAAGAACACCACAAATTGTCAACCATATATTTCTTCTGTAGATTTACAAAATTTTAAATTGGTTATAACCAGAAACAACATTGTTGGAAGAAATTCTATTATTTATTTACCCTTATGACATTTCAAACCAGTATGACTTTCTATCATCTGCACTACACAAAAGTTATTTTAAAACTATGTTTGCATCTGATACAATAATACTTAAAAATATCTTCTGTTGTGAAAGAAAGCCATACAATTTAAAATTACGAGTAAAGAATGACAGAAATAAAATATTTCGGTGAACTATTAAAACACAATCAATTGACTTTTTTGTATTTAGAATTTACCGATCTAGGGTGTATAGGTCATGGGTAATATGGACCATTGAAAACTTGTTACATACTAAACATAAATTTTCAATATTGCCCTTATGATCTCTGAGCCATATCTGGATATAATCTTGCTTTTATCTGCCACTATAACTGCTTTTATCTGCCACTCAGCTGTGTAAATCCCTTGGAGACATCATATCTTTCAAGATGTAAATTATGCTAGAGAGAGACTTAAAACAAAGAGTAATCTGCTGTGCCAAGGCTGTGAAAGGACATCAAGGCCTCTTTGAACACTTCAGTTCATCGGAATTCATGTGGGAGGTGAAGAAATTCATTTAAAAAGATAAGAAAGATTAACTCCCAATTATAAGCCCATACATTAATACAAAACCATGCAATCAATAATAAACAAAATGTGAGGGATAATCATAATCCAAATATTCGATTATAAACATTTGTGTACACCTAAAAAATCTAAAATCTTGTATATAAACTGTGTATCCCATAAGTTCAGAGGTCATCTATTACACTACTATCTATTAAAAACACGGCCCCTGCTCGTGATAGAATAAGATGAATTCTTAGGCAAATATTTTGTTTGTGTTGACTAGTTAAAATCTTATACTATAGTTTTTCCCCATTTTTATTATATACGAGCCTGAAATTAAATAAAGAAACAAATGATGTGTGACAGGCAGAGTAAGAAAGCATTGAAATGGGGCTCCCTAAATAAAGTGAAGATATTAAACATTTGCTCAGACAGATTTCTCATAATGAGATTTTCTGGGACTCGAGCTGTATTTGCTTATATCTTATTAAATCTGAATGATAACAAAGTCATTAGCAGTAATGAGAAGGGTTTTTAATAAAAGTCTAAGAGTTTGAGTCACCTTTACCTGACTTCAGTTAAAACTCTGAGTTAATCTCTCTCTCTCTCTCTCTCTCTCTCTCTCTCTCTCTCGCTCTCTCTCTCTCTCTCTCTCTCTCTCTCTCTCTCTCTCTCTCTCTCTCTCTCTCGTCTCTGTCTCTGTCTCTCTCTGTCTCTCTCTCTCTCTCTCTCTCTCTCTCTCTCTCTCTCTCTCTCTCTCTCTCTCTTTCTCTCTCTCTCCCCCCCTTAGCCGATTGTTGTGTTTCTTATTTTTCGTAAACCTGTATATGGATTTGCATTAATAATTTATTCTTGAATACTGTGTTCACTTAGTTTTTTTCATAATTGTCAGTGGTGCTCAGTGTGTCATTTACAGGTCTAGTGCTTTCATGGCCAGCAGGTGGCGTTATTGTTCTCTATTAACACTACAACACAGACTTCTGTATGTGTGTCTCTGTGCTTTACCTGTATATTCTAGCTTTAAAACTAGTTAATTCACTCCAATACAGAAGTGTGGGGAACTCAAAACATATCTCATTATTTAAAAAACTTTTGATCCGAAGGTGTATGCCTAAATGTCTGAAATTCGTTAAATAGACGAAAATATAATTTAGCAAACAAACATGTTTTTATGACAAAACTTACATTTATTTAATGAAAAATGTTTTTGAAATGGATGACTTTGATTGAACATTGAAGAATGAACAGCCAACAAAAGCTTCTCTAAAATTCATCTCTTTGCTGAAGTTTGCTAAAATGACAAAAAATAATGTCTGCAAATTCTAGTCAAAAGGTGATCCAAATATGACTTGTTTTGTTTTTTGGTTATAATATAATTTCCATAGTTCCATAGTGAACATCAGTGTTATTTCATAATTGTGATGAATGTGATAATTTTCAATAATGTGTAAAAATATGAATGCATAAGTCAGTAAGTGTCCCAAAACTTTTGACTGGTAGTGTTCAGCAAAGCTCCAAAGTTATATTTGTGTTACTGACAGTATGTGTTATCTGGGCTAAATGAATTTTCCTCCATTAAGGATATGTGAGATCTGGACCAATTTAAGGTCTGATTCGGATTATCAGACAAAACTTCCTTTAAGATGGCCTCATGGAATGTGTTTATTGAGCTAAAACAGCTGAATGAAGTCAAGCCGCCTAATATAAAAATGTTAATGCAAAACCCAAAAAAACAGGCTTTCGGATGGAGCTTAAGCCTTCAACGCCCCTTCCTCCAACAGTCGAAATAATTTACGACACTGTCCCAGATTGCAATTTCCAAAACATCTGGCCTTGAAACTTTGAGGAAGTTTAGCAAAAAAATATCTTTACCCTGTTCTAGTATCGATGACATTCTACTAAACGGTCAGAATTATCAGAGAATTGAAGCTTTATGGAATGAAATCATGGAAAGTAAAGGAAGAAGGAGACATTTTTTGTGCATTTGAGTGTCAGATCTGATTTAGTAAAGCAGAAAGATCTTTTCCTTCCATCAGCAGAGTGATAATCTCAATAATCTGTTCTTTTCTTATAATCAAATCTTCAGGTTGGTCATGAATATGAATCAAAATGTTTCTGCACCAGTCGGGGTTTAAGGGTGTTTACAGCTCAAAAAGAGCAAATGTTTGCTTTTAGAGCGCTCTAATTGAGAGCTTTCGTTTGAATTTCCAGGCTCAATTTTTTCTGTTCTTTTAACAAATTCATCTTCCATCGAAGTACCTCTTTTACTGTAAATGTATAGAATTATAGACTGTCAGGTGTATATCATAAATTCAAAGTAATAGATTTTCTTCTCAACTAGTCACACAATTCGAGCTATCATTCATATAGAGGAAATGGTGTGGGAAGAGATATGTGCAGAAGTTAAATTTTCCAAAACCAAACCCAAATTGTGCTCTTATATCATTTTCATGAGAACCTATTTCTGATGAAGAGTCTGTCATTGTATGTCATTGTATGTTCCATTATAAAAGTTCCATTATAAAAGTTTAAGTTCACTTTGTAAATACATTTCTTACTTCTTACATGTTATTACTACCGTATAGACTGTGTCTCATATTCACACACAAACACTAACTATATCAACCGGTATCTAAATCGGTCACCTGACCTCTTCAGCCCAGGTTTGAGAAAGAACTGGCATGTTGCCATGACAGCAAAGCCCTTGTTGTTTTTCTTGTGTTCAGCATACACAGTTTGGGCATATGGTTGATGAAAAAATATATTTGTCGTATTTTCAGAGGAGCTTCAGACAACCGAAAACTGTTTGCAAAGTTCGCCTCTGGTGATTTTTCCTTATCTGACAAAGTGTCAGATATCAGCAGCTCTTTCTACAACGGTTAACCACATACAGTAATCTAAAACCACTGGCAACACACTTATCAAAACCCATCAAAGACTGCTATTCAAATAAATATCTGCTTCTCTTTTACAGAAACTATTATAAATAACAACTGGTTTAAAGAGCCGTTTCACGGAGACCTCCTGCATGACCCTGAGACTGAGCATCAGAGGAGCTTCACCATGATTGCTTGAGTCAGGCCTGATAGACAGATGTCTAAAGCTATACAATAGGGTAAAAATGTGTCGAAGTCTCATCACTTAACAACATGGGTATCTAAGGGTTTAATTTTTTTAATCCATTTGCATACAAGAACTCACTGTAATTCTATAAGCATCACTGCTGCAAAGCTTTACCTCTTTTATCTCTTCCAAAACGAGGACCTCACAATGTCTGCATATATACATTTTGATTTATCAACACTGTCACAAAAAGATATAAAGTTGTTATTTGGCTGGAACCCTTTTATAAAGTATATTTTTGTACCTGAAAAGTGCATGTTGGTAGCTCAAAGGTTTTCCAAAAATGGGCCTTTATAAAGGGTACATCTCTGTTTTTGTACTTTTCCTGAGTGAACAGCAGCGGCACTGACTTCTGCTTAATGGACACCAAGCAATGCAAGTGAATGGTTGTCACTGCACTTCTGTTAACAACATTCTTCAAAATATCTACTTTTGTGTTCAGCAGGAGATGCAGGATTTACTCATTCTTGGTTAATTTTTATCTGTTAAAGAAAGAATGTGTTGCTTCTTTCAGGGACAGAAGGTTCTAAAGCATAGTCTATTATTCTGACAGGAGAAGGTCTTAAACCATCCAGTTCATGGACACAAAAACCTAAAAACATCTTATTTTTCATTTAGTTGACTTTATGAGCTCCATTTAGTTGAAGCCTTTGAACAGAAAATGACTTATTGTTACTGTAAAACTCAAAGTACTAGAGCAAATAAAACTAAATGGCATGGGCATTCTTTTTACAGATTTGGGATCATCTAGCAGCTTGAATCAAAAATCTGCTTCTGAACCAGCATCTCCAAGAGACACTCAAACAATATGAGTGACTGTCTTTGGCAAAATGTTGTAGGAAAACACTACAAGGCATCATAAAAACTCCATTAGGACATTGAAGCGAATTCCGCAGGATGCAGTTTCATGGCTCCCAGTTCCCTTGCTGGTTGTCCTTTTTCAACTACTAGTCCAAAAATCTGGTGCAATGTAGACTCTTTGTGGTTTTTTCCCCTAAACTTTCTTCTCCGCATATCTTAGAATTTAAGGATCAAAGCTAAACTGGTTTAAATGAAAAGCTTTGCTACAGTACCGGACACCTGTTATCCATAGAAAAATTTCTCCTGAGCCATTAACTGAACCATGCAATAGGTCCATTTACAAAAGTGAATGCCAGTTCATTTTACTAGCGACTGTCTATTACGGGAGATAATGGAGTCTCCTGAAAACCCAGCTCTGCCCACTCCGCCTGGCATTTGCCATTACTGCATCGGTGCAGAGACAAGCCGGAGAAATAACTGTAATTCAGAAATAATTACGAAAAGCATTCTAGAGAATTAAACTTTGCCTGCCGAGAAGTGGTGTAAGCAGAATATGACGGAACAAAAAATTCAACTCATTGCTCCCTGTGTGTTCCTCCCTCCCCTTCGTTCTCATTCTCTCCCTCCCTCTCTCTGCCTCTTTCCTTCCACTCCATTTCCCTGCAAATGGAAGAGCATATGGAGAGATCTTGAAAAGGAACACAAGGTTCTTTAATTCACCTCCCGTTCAAACTTTGTTCCGCTGAAGATGTGAAAAGCATTGGCCGGCCTTGTGGGGTGAAGAAGGAATAGAAGGATTTGCAGATTATTCCCATATCCCCCCACCTTTCATAAAACACAATGACATCATTTAATAACCATGAAAGAGATGGAGAGAGAGATGTGTAGGATACAAGGATTTGAAGGAAATAATTGAGGAAGAAAAATGTGTGCTGACATCCAACACATCTCGATGTTGGGCTACAATGAATGTCTACTGATTCATGGATTCATTTCCTATGAGTCAATTGTCTTACTGTACATCTGCCAGGGTCCACTCCAGTTTTCTCTGTTGTTTTTCTTTGGCTAATGGTGCTTCTCTCTATGAGTGCCGGGGTTGTGGAAACCACCTCCCAGACCACAAACACTTCATTTGGACTCTTGGAGGTTATTACACAGCAAATATTAAAAACAGCACTAATTTAGTTTGGGGTGTATGCCATATTATGAAACATTTGAGGTTGTGTATAAAAATATTTTAGACATACTGTTTATAGAGATTCAATGAGGGTTAACACAAAGAACACAAAAGAAGGCAAAAATAAGACCTTCAGGTATAAGGGAAAGAAGTCAAACTTACAGTAAGTCATAACCAAGCAATGTATGGATGGACTTACAAAAGTCCATTGTTTTATTTGGAATTATTTATTTGGAATTACATGCAGACCCTTCAGAAATAATCTGATTTAAAACACAAAAACTATAAAAAAAACATTTTTTTTACTCTTATTTCTGTAAGTTAAAGACTTACAAACCATCTTAAGTTAAAGACTTACAAACCATCTTAAGTTAAAGACTTACAAACCATCTTAAGTTAAAGTCTTACAAACCATCTTAAGTTAAAGACTTACAAACCATCTTAAGTTAAAGACTTACAAACCATCTTAAGTTAAACACTAACAAACCATCTTAAGTTAAAGACTTACAAACCATCTTAAGTTAAAGACTTACAAACCATCTTAAGTTAAAGACTTACAAACCATCTTAAGTTAAACACTAACAAACCATCTTAAGTTAAAGACTTACAAACCATCTTAAGTTAAAGACTTACAAACCATCTTAAGTTAAAGACTTACAAACCATCTCAAGTTAAAGACGTACAAACCATCTTAAGTTAAAGACTTACAAACCATCTTAAGTTAAAGACTTACAAACCATCTTAAGTTAAAGTCTTACAAACCATCTTAAGTTAAAGACCTACAAACCATCTTAAGTTAAAGACCTACAAACCATCTTAAGTTAAAAACTTACAAACCATCTTAAGTTAAAGACTTACAAACCATCTTAAGTTAAAGACTTACAAACCATCTTAAGTTAAAGTCTTACAAACCATCTTAAGTTAAAGACTTACAAACCATCTTAAGTTAAAGACTTACAAACCATCTTAAGTTAAACACTAACAAACCATCTTAAGTTAAAGACTTACAAACCATCTTAAGTTAAAGTCTTACAAACCATCTTAAGTTAAAGTCTTACAAACCATCTTAAGTTAAAGTCTTACAAACCATCTTAAGTTAAAGTCTTACAAACCATCTTAAGTTAAAGACTTACAAACCATCTTAAGTTAAAGACTTACAAACCATCTTAAGTTAAAGACTTACAAACCATCTTAAGTTAAAGACTTACAAACCATCTTAAGTTAAACACTAACAAACCATCTTAAGTTAAAGTCTTACAAACCATCTTAAGTTAAAGACTTACAAACCATCTTAAGTTAAAGACTTACAAACCATCTTAAGTTAAAGACTTACAAACCATCTTAAGTTAAAGACTTACAAACCATCTTAAGTTAAAGACTTACAACCCATCTTTCTAATTGATTTATTAACACTTAATACAATGCATCTCCATTTGAAAAGTTTGTCTTCCAAAACTCCTCCAGAGTAAATGCATTTTGATGCCAACAGAAGTGACTTATATGTTTTTATATCACACATATTGTAAATCTGTGTCCCATGCTCACCGCTCATCTGTGGGCGGCTCCGGGAGGGGCGCGGCTGGCAGTGACGCGCTCTCTTCATCTCTGGATCCAGACCCATTTTTTAGCCAAAGTACAAGCAGTCAAAGTGCGATATTAGGACTGCCAGGTGTTGCATCTCTCCCTCTCTCTCCCTCTCTCTCCCCCCCTCTCTCTCTCTCTGTGCCGAGGTCTTGTTTCGCTTTCCGTGTGGGGTAAATCAGATGCTCCCAGCTGCTCAAGCACATCTCTGTTCTCCTGCTCCACATCACCTGCTGTCAGTAAGTGAACAACCTCTATGTGTTACATAGTAAACATTCTTGTGACTTTGTTTTTTGCAAGCAAAACTGGACTTGGTGTTAGTTTGTCCTTCTATATAATGTTCATATACATGCCTGAAATATTCTTTAAGCTATTAGTCCCTACAAACTCAAGTAAGAGTTACTGCAGACAGTATATTTCCTGTATTTGTGATGGAAACTGTGGTCACCATTAAGCATATCTAAAGGTTTGGATGCTCCTGAATGGTCCCCGGGTTCGAATCTTACATGAACATTATGTGCAGAAGTATACATGTACATATGAATATACATATGAGCTGAAGTTTGCATTGAGTGTCTGCTGTACTTATACTGCTGTATTGTATATATCTCCATTGCATTGTGTGTTGGACTTCATTGGCTTGTGTACGGAACATTTGGACTTGTTTTTGTGTTTTCGGATGTCTGACATATTTTGGACTTTTGCAGACATTGTTTATTGGCTGTGTGCAAACACAGTCTTACTCAATGCTGAACATGATAAGATAATATTGATAAGAGAAACAAGTGGTTCGGGTTAAGGTGGCAAGAAGGTTTGTTTTAAGGGCACGTGGATCATTTCGGGGTAACAGAACACCTGCGTAGAATAATGGACCATTGAGGTTACATCAAACACCCCGTTACTTCAAGAAGCACCTAGGTTGATTTCGTGATCTACATTTGACAGATGTGTGTTTGATTCATGGTCACTAATACAGTCTGCTGGACTAAATGAGGGCCACCTGTCTGATTCATCTCATAGTTCCATCAGAGTCTGTCATTCTTGTATTTTTGGGCCCATTTTGTCACTTACTCTCTTTTATAAGAACATATTTGTAACATTTGCTCCAGGAGTATCAGCTATTTCCTGTTCATGCCTTGAATTAAACCCATCAGGAAATGTGATTCTTGGATGTGTCCTCTTGAAGGAAGACACCCTGGAGAATGTAAGGGAGAAAATCTGACAGAGGTCTCTTTCCTCTTAGGCAATAGACGAGGGCTTCTACTGGACATAATGGCCTGTTATCACTCAAAATCACTGGCATTCGCACTGATGGGTTCTGACCGTACCCTTTGTAAACATAGATTGGATTCTTTGTGAAGTGTGATTTGAAGAATTAACAATTCTTTGAAAGGATCGATGCTATCAGGTTATTGAACCATGTTGCAGTAACGGACAAATTAAAAAAACATGTACAAGTACATGTATTCGTGTATCTTTTTTTCTCCATAAAAGCTACATTAAAGTTAAACAGAGTGTTGGAGGGATGGCTTTGAGATCGCAGGTGTGTGTTTATAGGGAAGAAAAGATGTACTGTTCTGTGTCAAAATGTAAATCCTCCGTAGGTGTGATAGAATGATAGTTCAACCAAAAGTAATAATGGTGTTATATATTCACCCCCTCGAAAAATGTAAAATTACTTGCAGGGAACACAAAATAAAACAATTTGAAGAATGTTGGAAAGTGGCATCTATACACATGCGTTGGTTTTGTGTCAAGACAATTGAAGCAAATCAGTGCCACTGTTATTGGGTTAACAACATTTCCTGTTATATTCTGCTATATTCTTATAAAAAGACATATTTTGAAAAGACAAGAGGGTGAGTAAATGATGACAGATTTTTTTTGGATGAGCTCTAAAGACTATTTTGGAGATGTTGGAGTCTTTTCATCTTTGCGCAGTACTTGAAGGTGTTCTCTTTATGCCGAATGATTATAAAGAACCTGTTCGAGGTGTGGCCAAGATGGTCACCATGTGAGCCTACTGGTGTTAAAGGGACTTTGATATGATTTTATTTTACAATGACTTGACATGAGTCATCCCATCATAATATCAGAGCTGTTTGTTTTATTATAGGCTTATTAGTTTTACTGTTTGTCACAGTACACACTGTGAAACTGGTTTTGCTCTGTTGCTTTACTTTCAACCAATCTGTTGGTTTAAAACAGCATATAAAGAATAAGAACAGAAAAAAAGACACGTCGACACTGCTATTTTTAACACCATTCATTGTCTTTAAAGTCATAGTTCACTCCATAACTAAAATTCTATTATCATTTACTCTCCCTCTTGTCATTTAAAACCTATGGCTTTCTTGCTTTACCAAAGAAAATGTTTGAAAGAATGTTCTCAATTTACTGCTATTGATTTTTATGTATTCTGTATTCTTTAAAATATTCTTGAATTAAGTTTTGAAGATGAAGGAAAGATATTCAGGGGAGCGGACTATAACATTTTCTTTATAGTTTTTAACAATATTCTTCCATCCCGACGTTTTTATTTTTATAATTTTTATAATTTTTTTTGTTAAGCCATCTGAAGTTTCTTATAACATAGTATGCGTCAGGTTTTCCTTCATTGTGATCTTTGTCCACATAATGTCAGTGCAAGTGAAACACAAGGTTGATTGTTCTGTTACTCAATCAGACGGGTAAATTGGATCAAACTTCCCACTCTGTAATAATTCTGTCTGAATTTTCACTCATGGCTTACTCTCTCTTTTAACTTATTTCTCTCATACTTGTGTTCATTCCTTCCCGTTACGATTTAATGTGCTCATTTTAGTTTTCAGAAGGCCAGCTTTTATAATCATCCCTCACTCCCTACGCAATAAAGAGTGTTTTCTCTGGGAGGTCTTCAAATGTCTCAATTAGGAGAATACGACTGGTGTCAATGGCTGGATGGGTTCAAATACAAATAATTGTGTGTGTTAGTGAATGTGTGTTGACGGCTCTGTCTTGGTTACTGAGGGGATGTGGGGCTGTGGGTGCCCAAAAAAGAAATAAATGGAAACTAAATTCTGGTGTAGGTTCAAAGAAAATTCAAAGTTGGCCGGAGGATCTTATTAGGATGGAGAAAGGTTCTCCCAGGCACTTGGATGTGTGTGTGTTGTGTGTAGGGGTTTCTTCATCCTGTCCTTGGCCTTTTGTTCAATGGCATGTGTGTCTGGCTTTTTGCCATTCAGAGCTTTACAAGAGATGCAGGAAAGTGCTAAAGTAAGAGAAGTTTCGCCGACCTCTAGTGAGATCCACAAAATTCTCTGGGTTTAAAAGCGAAGATATTGTGTCATGTATAAAAGCAGTAACTGTCAACGTTTCTAAAGGTAAAACTAGAACTTTATCACATACGTGTTTGAGCTTATGAATTCAAAATAAAGAGTAGTCAGTTTTGATGGCTTTGTTGATTTTTGTGCAACATCTCATACTTGTGTATGTGTGAGGATTTCCAAGAAAAGCCTTTTCTGATTTATGACAGAAATTATATGTAAGAAGTAAGTTAATGATCAGAAAAAGCAAAATAATCTGCCCTTATAATATTGCACATGATAGTTTAACCCAACATTAATGTGGTTGTTGTTATCATTTAATTATTGTTTTCATTTATTTAGCTCTTTTGTACTTTTAAACCTTGATGACTGTTATCCTTCCGCAGGACACAAAAGAAGATATTTTGAATAATGATGGAACCAACCCATAGTGGAATACAAAACCAAGGCAAATGAAAGGGTGCCAGTTATCAACATTCTTCCAATATATTATTTTGTGTTCTGCAGAAGATAGATAGTCCTACAGGTTTTAAATGGGAAGTAAATTGTGAGAAGGTGAAACTAATTTCAAGATACTTTTACTTTCATTTTGCAAATTTTCAAATTTTTTAAAATATATTTTCTAATTAAAATGTATTATGATTTAAGGATTTTTTTAGTAAACAAGCCAAAATGTTAAGAAATGTATTGTTTGCAGTGATAGGGAGGCAGTGCCCCTTATTAAAGAAAGAATTTCAAATTAAAAGTCTCTTGGCAGAAAGTCAGACTTGGGTAGTCGACATGCTCAAGACAAGTGGTCACTGAAATATTGTGTCATATCACTATCAATCTTGTGTCATGTGCTTAAAGATGGAATTGTTTTTAAGCTTGTCTCAGGCAGAACACAGTGTTTCAGACAGTGTCGTATAACAGAGTTGGCACAGTGGTGTCTCACCTGTACTCTCTTTATTTACTGAGGCAATAGGCCAGATGTCTGACCCAAGACCCACAACTGCCTTTTAACCTAGAAAGCACGGAACTCTGGGTATTAAAGTAAATGTTCATTCATTAATTTAATTGGATATTTGTTTGGGACTTTGTTTGTTCTACATTTAATTATCCCTTACTTTTTATATTCGGCCAAAAAAATTGTTTATTCATTTTTTAAGAATTTTCTCATTATTAACTACAATATCTAAACATACTTATCACTAAATACATGTTTTTGTTGAGTGATATCATCTGGAGAAGAAAAATAAGGGAAATGTTTAGAGAACTTTGCTGAATTCTTGTTAGTTATTTCTTAAAGATATTTGTGTAATCTTAATGCAAAATAATCTTTGGCATTCAAAAACTTCCAATTGCATACCAGATTTCATATACATAATAAAAATCCATCAGAAATTATTGCTTATGAATGAAATATACAAACATATTTGATTATGCTTTTGGACGTTCGGGTAACAGAATAGTAGTTAACGTCTGTTTAAGATTTCATAATCAGTATGCCTTATTTTTCAAATAATTTAACAATCTCTCAAGTAAATGGGAACATTTTTATGGGATTGATAGTAGAATAGGTTTAGGGTAGAGCACTTTCAAGTGCATTTCAAGAGCATCATGGGACTCTGTTCTGTCTATTTGGAAATTCTGGAAGAAGCAGATTTCATTTTCTCATCCGCTAAGTTTTGGTGATTTGACAAACCAAATTATTTTGAAGGCTGATTGTTTCCTCTTCCATTGCACACATTTATATTGATGTATTCGACAGATGCTTTGAAGCAACTAACTTTTCATTATATATACATTTATAGTACATAGATTTCCCGTGTTCAAACCCTTGGCATTGTTGGTGCTGTGTTCTAATCGCTGAGCAACAGGAAAGGCACACTTCATTTCTCTGATGTGCTGAACCATCCTGAAGTGTCACAATATGTACTAACCGCTGTATAAACCTCTAACACACACATGCTGGGCCGCTGTTTATTTTGGCTCTGTTGAGAATTCTCATAGTTGGTTTGTTCTTCTTTGGTTACAACGTAACATAAACCGCATTGGACCCTGGACCACTGTGACAGGCTGTTTAAAAGAACTTTCCCCTCTAAATCTTTTGCTGAATAAACATCTGAATTAAAACCAACAACTGACCTGACATGCATCTACTGTACACTCCATTAACTGGTGGTCCTAAAGTTAAAAAGCCATTTTGACAGTTATATATGTTCTTCTTTAAAGTTTCTGTATGTGATTTGTTTAAAGGTTACCCACTTTTATAAAAGTTAGACTTTAAAGAGTCTCTATAAAGACTTCTCTACAAAATTACACAGAATTCTTCAACCTGTAAAATCGACTTTTACGGAATTCAGGCTCGTTCTGACGGCTATCAGTAAAATGTTATAGCGATCACGAGGAAGTCATCTATCATCATCTCATTTCTAAGCGTAGCACTTTTCAATGTGTCATCGGTAAAAAAAAAAAGAATAACTCCATCAAAGCAGTTATGCTGTCTGTTGGGGAGTTACAAAGAGCAGTGTAACCTCCCACAGAGGCGGTTTACCTCCTTTCCCAGCACTGATCTCACTTTGCTTCATGTACCTGAGACACATTTGGAAGGAATGATATTAAAAGATGTGCATTATGTGCTTGCTTAGTGATCATTTTCTCTTTTTCCGGTCGATTTTGCAAAGTGAACTAGTTGAAGAGTTTTTGACGCAACAAGTAAAATGACAGAAAATTTGTCTTTTTAGATAGAAGATATTGTCTTAGTTTGCCAAGACCTGTGTCTGCAAAATCCTCGAAAGAGATTTAGAGACTATTAAAAGAAATGCAGGCTTCACTTATATAACACCAAAATATGTAAAACTTTCATCACGTTTTGGTTTATGAAGAAATGTAAATCTTTTTCAGAAAAGTCTTTCTCTGACACCATCCATCCCTGCGATGCACTATATCCAGATCCTTGCTTGACGTCTCATTCCAAGAATGAGTTCCTCCTCTGGACCGCTCCTTGAATTATCATCTCCCAACCTGCATCAGGACCTGGTCTCGGGTAAGACCCATTGCAGGGACTCGTCTACCCTCCCTGTCTACACCTCCTCCCTCGGCATGGACAACCAGACCATCTGCATTCCATCTCCTTATGTGGACACCAGTCAGGGCTACTCACCACCACATGCAGGAGAGTTCAACCACAGAGCGCTATCAGTGTACAGCCCAGGGTCCTCTACTGTCCTGGGGTACCCACATCCACCCGTGTCCGAAAGCCTAGTCCCGCTCAGTCCGACAGTCTTCTGGCCTCCTCACACCACACACACTGCGCTGTCTCTGCACTGCCCACCTTCACTATCCTACAGCGAAACCCACACACAGGCTGCCTGGGAGAATGGCAAGGCGCACAATTTTAACCATAACAGGTGAGAACGCAGAGATTTGGTGGGGACTAAACTGTCTAATAACATGTATTTCGTAATATATATATTTTTCATGTTTTGTAGTTCTGTCCTTAACCAGACCAAGCTGATAGGGCAGCAACTAGAAGGCGACAATGGCTTTAATTCTTCACCGGCAGTTGTGGGTAAAGGAGACACACACTTCTGTGCCGTGTGTCATGACTACGCCTCCGGGTATCATTATGGGGTCTGGTCATGCGAGGGATGCAAGGCTTTCTTCAAACGAAGCATTCAAGGTAAGACTAAGAAACACCGAAACCATTTAATGTAAAAAAAACTTGTCTCTAAAGAGAGACTGTCATCATTTACTCACCCTCTTGTCATTTCAAACCTGTATCACTTTCTTTTTTTCTTGGTTACAGACATTTTTTGTAGAATTGTATGGATACAAAACCAATGCAAGTCAGGGGAACCAATGGTTTATTTTATATCATTTTTTTGAAATATCTTCTTTTGAGTTCTGAAGGTGAAAAAAAGTCATACAGGTTCGAAATGTCAAGACAATTTTAAATCTTTTTGTGTTTATTCTAATTTTTATTAGCAACAGCCTTACCCATGAGAAGTAGCTTCTGTTATTGGATTGTGTAGTTGGGGAAAATAATTGATTTATTATTATTATTTAACAAAATAGTACTGTAGTGCATGCATTTTATGAATGGCCAAATTAATTTTTTCTCCTTATTATTTTTCCCGAAGGATAAATGGGTAACTGGGTAATGGATAATTGTGTAAAAATGGATGCGTTCTCTTCTCTAAAAACACATCACAACACTAGAATTAGAGTCATTGTTGTCTGCAGCTTCATAACACATCAATTATTACAATCGCAATATTTTGTATTATACTTACACTAATGCGGGTTTAAAATGTATTATATTTGTAAAATCTTTTTGACAAAAATGTAAAGTTGTTTAGTGTGACAATAAAGATATACGAAAAACATAACATAATAGAGATTTATTGTCATTGTTATTTTAATTATACCATCATTTGATTAATCCAAATTATTATACTATAAAACATTTGTTTTCTAAATGTTTGTAGTGTCACACCATAAGATATATGTATGTCTTGTTATTAGCTATTCTTTTCCAGTTTATTTCCAGTTTATTCAAAAACAGTGTGGTAAATAAGCACTAAGATCAAGTCAACAGCGAGTATAAAACAGTAATAATGATTACATTGAAAGAAAAGATTCACGATGAAGTCTCTATGCAGGCCATATGGTTTTTTGATGCTTTTAATCACAAACAAATGTATTTTTTTCAAATGACAGTACAGTACCATTGATGATTTCTTTTAAACTTATAATTTAAACATCAATGTTGTCAGTTTGTATGGATACAATTAAAATGATCTGATCTTTGACTAAAAAAAAAAATACTTTTAAAAGAGGCACTCATGACATCATCAACATGTGCCTTCTTATCTTTTTCAGGACACAATGATTACATTTGTCCAGCCACCAACCAGTGCACTATTGACAAGAGTCGACGCAAGAGCTGTCAGGCCTGTCGACTACGCAAATGTTATGAAGTTGGCATGATGAAATGTGGTAGGCAATCAACGTTCTTTTTTTTGTGTATGTATGCACGTACTGTATGTATTCTACATATTTAGGTTAATAGTTTAGCAAACTAACAGTTGTTTCTAATGCATGTATAACCCAGGTGTGAGACGGGAGCGCTGCAGCTACCGTGGTCCCCGTCATCGCCGCATCACCCAGACGAAAGACAGCTCCGGGGATGCCTTAGGGGTCAGAGGTCGTTCACAGCATCATCTAGAATTTCCGCTCATTCCTCCTCATCATCTCTTTCCTTCGGTGGGTGGAGCTGAGGGGAGTGGCCTGAATCTCTCTGCCGAGCAGTTGGTGAACTGTATCCTGGAGGCGGAGCCTCCTCAGATTTACTTGAAAGAGCAGGTGAAGAAGCCATACACAGAGGCCAGCATGATGATGTCACTAACCAACCTGGCCGACAAGGAACTGGTGCTCATGATCAGCTGGGCTAAAAAAATACCAGGTGTGCGTCTTTTTAAGGAAATCAGAACTGAATAGAAAAGAATAGAGATTTGGAAGTGTTTCTTCTGTGGACTGCTAAATCTATTTTTATGTTTTTAACGAAATAATTTTTTGAGCTTGTTTGCATATAGTTTTCTTTTTATTCACGGCAAGTTAGTGGATAACTGCTAAACATATCCAGAAATAACATTGCATACATTTCTGGTAGAACCTGTGTTGGTACTAGTAATCTAATAATAGCGGGACATGTTTTTTGTATTGCACAGTTCAAGTATAATTTGCAATAATGTATTTGTGTGTTTGTGGAGGTTTTGTGGAGCTGGGTTTACCCGATCAGGTGCATCTGTTGGAATGCTGTTGGCTGGATATTCTGATGCTGGGATTGATGTGGAGATCCGTGGATCATCCTGGGAAACTCATTTTCTCACCAGACCTCAAACTCAACCGGTAAAAACAGTTAATTCCACACAGAACACATATAATTAAATAATGAGTTTGTATATCGCAAACGTACATTTTTTATTGAAAGGAAAGGGATAAAGATATTGGAGCACCTTCTTGAATTTAAGTTAGATACATTAAGTTAGATAAAAGATTTGGACATGTTTTGCTGACGTTCATTAAAACTTTTTATCTGCATGGTGTCAAGTATTGCGATTGAATCTCTGCATTCACTGAGCGTCTTTTTAACCTACTCTGGTTGTAGGGTTCAGCACAATGTCCAACCATTTTTGCATCAACGGGGGCAGAATTCAGGCAGAATACTATGTGCTAAAATTTAAACATATTAAACATATTAAAATTAAACATATTTTTCTTTTCATATCATATGCTGGCTCATGTTATGACATGTTCTATGATTCTTTAATGTTTTCTGTCTACATTCTGACTACTTCTCACAGTCAATACTGTACCTGATGGATACCATTCGGCAATACCTTATTTATTCCATGTCATTTTTTCTTTGTTTTTTTTTGCTTTTCTCATTTGTTTAAATTTTTGTAGTCCGGCAGGAACCTTAAATACAAATCAGATTACTAGTTTCTGTGATGGTAGTTTCCTTTTTTTAAAGTAACATAAAAATAATTCACTTTCACTTAAATTTACTTACAATGGGTCCATGTCCTCATTCGGAGGAACACTCTAAAATAGTTTAAAACCTGAAGACGTTCTCCATTCTTGTTTTAAATCTGCATAACTTGTTTTGTTTTGTTGAACACAGCAAATGATTTTTGGAAGAATGCTTAAAGTTCATGTACCTCATTGACTACCATAGAAGGAATTATAACCTCATAGCTTTTTTGTTTCTTTAGCCACAAAATTGGATATTTTGAATAATGTAGGACAGGAAAACATACTTTTATCTCCCCTTGATATTTTGTCTATTATGGTAGTCAGTGCGGTCAAAGAACTGTTTGGTATAAAGCATTCCTCTAAATATCTTTTTTTGTGTTCAACCAAATGAGGAAATTTATACAGGTTTGGAATGACAAGAGAGTAATTCATGACCAAATGTTTGTTTTTGTGAGCTATCATTTTATAAACTTTATTAACCTTTTGAAATTTTTAATTAAAAATTTCGATTTTGGTTCAGATTCAAAACAATTTATAATCCTTGGTTTTCTTCTTTGTCTCTTACACTTTTAAAAACAAAACCCATCCATTCTTCACAAATTTGAATGGGTGGTCCGTGTGAAGAAAACTTTGATATAGTTTGAAACCTGAAGGCGTTGTCCATCGATGGGAGAGGCTGTCTCATATCTTGTGTGATAGTAACATTTGAGTAGGTCTGTTGTTGTTAGAATTATTCTTTGACCTTCAGATAATCTGCTGTTATGTGTGTACATCTCTATGTGTTAATTTGTGTCCACATTAACATCTGTGAGAGTCGTGATGACAGGGTATTGTTGTTTAAGTCTACTAATTAGGCAAACTGAATATAAAATGATAGTAATATTGGCAGGGACCTGTGTGTTAGTTACTCATGTTTTGTGTGTGTGTGTGTGTGTGTGTGTGTGTGTTTATTTGAACATATGTGTATGGAACTGAATATTCTTCTTCCTTGGTAATTATCTCTAGGGGCTTAACTAACCTTGGTATGTTCTCACAACATAAGCTTAGTATTTACAACTCATTTTTACGAAGGTGTGTGTGTGTATGTGTGTGTGTGTGTGTGTGTGTGTGTGTGTGTGTGTGTGTGTGTGTGTGTGTGTGTGTGTGTGTGTGTGTGTGTGTGTGTGTGTGTGTGTGTGTGTGTGTGTGTCAAGGAGGAAGAGAATGTTTGTGAATGAAGTGATGTGTGTTTCCTTCTATGCTAACTTGTGCATAGAAGGAAATATTGTCTGCTTTTATCTAGTTAAAGGAATAGATCACCAAAAATAAAAATTCAGTTACTCACCTTTAAGCTTTTCCAAATGGTATAAATGTGTTATTCTGATAAACACAGATGAAGACCTTCGAAAGAAAATTTGAAACCAAACAGTTCTTGGACCCCATTGACAACCATAGAAGAATGTTTTTTTTATAATATGTATGTTGTTGTGCACAAAATGAGATATTTTGAAGAATGTGTGACTGTTAAGTTAAAGATTACTTTAATATAGACAGTAACTATTAGAATTCATGTTACATAAATATTTTTTTCACTACAAAAACTTAACAAATATTTATACATTTCAAAGAAATAAACTGTTGGATTTTAATTAATGATTTTAATATATCCACTTAAAACACTGTTTTATACTGTAAAATTACTGTAAAAGATTCTATTGAGTTAATTTAACTATTTTTTTGTCAAATAAAATTTTTACAGTGCAGGTTTGGAGCTTTAAAGAGTGAGTAATTCATGATCATATTTTGATCAAACATTTTTGGTAAACTATCTCTTAGATGCAGAGTATTTTTTTAGTTTGAAAATGTTAGAAGTATTATTGTTTTAGCCTATTTTTGTACCTCAATCAAATGTAATCCATGACACCGTAATACATCAAGTTTAATACATCGTTTTCATAAATTTTTGACCGGTGAATTATTTTTGTTTTGTTTGCATATGTGTAACCTATTATAGTCACACAGTACACCACAGTGTCTGTGTTGATTCTCGCATGCTTTTGACTAAAAACATGATGTGTCCTGAGTGTCATGACAACAACAACGTGGCTCTGATTCACCATTTCATTTACATAGAGCCAAAACGGAAAACATGCGCTTGTCTAAAACGAACATTCTGACATTATTTACTTGCCCAAGTGAGCTGTATTTCTATGGATTGTAGATACTTTTCACAGAAAGCAGATCTTTTGTTACTCTTGTCCCGCAGCATCAGATCATAGTGATCTAGATGGAACCAAACGTATCTAACTGAACACCAAAATAGCAGAAATATGGCCAACATCATCCACTGTCATAAAAGGTTTAAAATGAAAAATGTATAGATTATGGCTTTTCTCTTTCTTCTGTAAGAAATATATTCGTTTTTCTACCCCTATTTGTCGTTATATGTGGATTTGAAATGGAGTAAGATTAAAACAAAGGGACCTGTCAACAAGGTCTTATCTTCTACAACATAAGGAGCACCGCCATGAAGCCATGACGTCTGGTTCGGATGGATGTCTTAAATGTTCCCGGCTGATATTTACACTGGTTAAAGCACATGTTTGAACAGTGCCTGTTTTTTTGCCTCTCACAGGGATGAAGGGAGTTGTGTCGAAGGCATCATGGAGATCTTTGACATGCTGTTGGCCACCACGTCTAGATTCAGAGAACTGAAGCTACAGAGAGAGGAATATGTCTGTCTCAAAGCCATGATCCTTCTGAACTCTAGTAAGACACATTTCTGTTTATGTGTGATATTAAATGGCCTTGTACATGACCACATATTGTTCAGCGGTCAGCTGCTAACACTGCCCTCTTGTGTCTCAATACAATAGTCTGATCACTGACCCCAACTTAGGTCGTGTTTACATCACTGGTTTTGTGTGTATGGGCAGATAACTGTTCAAGCTCGCCGGAGACTCCTGAAGATGGTGAGAGTCGAGGCAAGGTTATGAAGCTGCTTGATTCTGTGACTGATGCTCTGGTTTGGACTATCTCCAGAACTGGACTGTCTACACAACAGCAGTCCATCCGGCTTGCTCATCTGCTGATGCTGCTGTCACATATTAGACATCTCAGGTACATTTTTCATAATACATTCATTATAATATTGAATATTTTTTTAAATCTTATTGGTTTTATATAATCCTTAATGATTTTTTTAATGTTCTAGCATGATTTAAGAAATTTCAAGAAATGTCCATTAGTAACTTAAAAGGATAAAAAAATAAAATCTGTTATTATTTTCATCTGTTATTATTTCATTTGTATACATTTATTTATGATGATATATACAGAGAAAGATATTTAGATAAATGACTGTTACCAAAAAAATGTTAGTCCCCATTGGCTACCATAGCATGGTAACTGTTGAACATAAAATAGATATTTTGAAGAATGTAGGACGACATTTTTTTGGGACATTTAACTTTTTATTTCTCTTACTATGGTGGTCAGTCCAATTTTTCTAAAAATCTTTCTGTGTTCATCCCTTTTAAATCAATTTTATTCTCTATTTCTCTGTTAAACATTTTTCCTGATCTAAATACTTTTACATTAATTTCAGATTTAGTTTTTTGAGTAGGTGGAGAGCATTTCAGTTTGAAATTATGTGGTCATAAAAGTACAATCAGAGCGGAGGTGTAAAGATTGTAAAAAAATTGATAAGACATTACAATAAGGTTTCATTTGTTAACAATTATATAATGCATTAGCTAATATCTAACTAACAATAACCAATACTTTTGCAGCATTTATTAATTAATCTAAGCTTATGTTTATTTTATTTAAAGTTGTTTAAAATCTTTATCCGTAATTAACATTGACATTTAAAATTTGTATCCGTTAACACTATTTAAAGCAACATGAAATAACATGAATACTTGTATTGACATTTAATAACATTATTAAGGATTATTAAAACCTATTCTGTTCATTTTTAATTTATGTCAGTTAATGCATTTACTACATTGTTTTCTCGAATATTCTTTACCACTTTAAAAGCTTGTTACAGTTTGTTGATCTAGATCATGCAGTCCATATCTATTGGCTCAAAATGTTCTTGTCCTGTTGCCCACAGCAACAGAGGCATTGAGCATCTGTCCAGCATGAAGAGGAAGAACGTGGTGTTGTTGTATGATCTTCTGCTGGAGATGCTGGATGCCAACACGTCTCAGAGCAGCCGGATGCTGGTGGCCCACAATGAATCCAAACAGACCAACCATATGTCCAGACAGCAGAGTGAACTAACAGAAGAGAGCCATCACAGTCCACGGTCAGTCAATTCTGATCATTTTAAAGACTTAAGATATGAAATATTGAAATGTGCTGTCAGTTTGTTATCAGAAAGTTCTAGACAAAACTATAGTTTGGCCCATTTTTGATCTTGAGTTTAATATTATTTTGTATTTCTCCTGGATTTGTTTTTGGATGAGTTTTTACATTTAATTAATATTTCAATATTTCATAATATTTCAGGCTGTAATATTTTACTAAAGATATTTAAATCTTAATTTACTGAATATTGTCATGACATGTATTGTTAAGTTAAGAGTTAAAATGTAACATTTCCGAATAAGGATGTTCTCCTGTCTGTGTCTTTCTAGATCTAAGGAAACAGTAGTGAATGCACTGCGTTCTAACCTTCATAGGGAACACATGGAAACAGACTGACAGTTTCCTTTCTGTGGGTAAAAACATCTTTGGATTTTCTATTGGATACCAACTAGACTGGGAAAAGTGAATTATCTTGCAAACGACACCAATGACCTGATCCAAACAGGACTCACAAACTGCTCTCAATTTTGATTCACCTTAACAGCATTACATTCAGCTACATTATTTGCCTGCATATTTGCCTCCGTAAGGCTGGCATAATGTCATCCTGATAAAAAAAGTTCATTTTCATAGAATCATAACAAATTTAGTGTTTAATGTTCTCAGTCTTACTGCTAAATCTTTTTATAGATGGTTTTCATCAAAGGTGATATTTCTGTGGTACCAGACAAAGTCGCACAATAATCAAAGTCGCCAGACGCTCCTCTTTCTGCCATTCATTGGTCAGTTGTCCTCAAAAAATGTTAAATCTTAAATCATAGTATTTATCAATTGACCAGTTTGACAATCACCAATACCAATGAAAGTGCTCTTGAAAACCCTGCCCTGTTTATCTCATCCCCTAAGGCCGGTCAAAACTATTACTAAATGAAAAGGTGCATACACACAATATTTTATGCATTTTTGTACATTTGTCTGTGTATTTGTAAAATGCTTAGGTGGTTATAATTGCTGCTCTGTGGTGCTAGCAGATTCCAATCTTTTATGGTTTATAAAGTATGTCTCATTGAAGTTAAATGTGACTGTGTGTTCTTCATGCTACTGACTGTTGGATTAGTTCCAGATGTAACCCAGGTGCTAAGTGTTAACATTGGTCTCTGCATGTTAAGAAAAAAAACGGATGTCAAAACTAAAGACACTAAAGAGTTACTAAAGGTAAACTGCACAGGGTCTGCAGGTGTCTGAAACATTACTGGCGAAACTGTACAGAGACGTTAAATGATCAGTGGGGATAAGATGAGTCACTCTGTGTGTGTTTATTTGTAGAAAACAACTTCAAATCGAGGTAAACCACAAACTGGCCACTTGTATCTTTTGTCATTGTCCACTGCATTGGCAGTGCAACATTTTCTGCAAGATACATTTTTTCTGATTAATGACACATTTCACTTGGCCTGTAATATACTTAAAGAATTAAATTTTTTAAACACATCACCTGAACAGTATAACAAGTAAATAACCGTTGATAACAAAACACAACATTTGGTACTCAGTAAAAGTGAATTTGTGATTGTGTGTTTTTTAATGCATGACTGAATTTCGGTTTTAAAATGAGAGGGACAACATTAAATGTCATTAGACACATCTGATATGTGTTAAAACAAATGCACTCACATGCTATTAAAATGGCTTAAAATCACTTTGTGCGAGAGTCGAATAAACCATCCAAACCATCTGGACACCAGAGTTTCGTACTTGGGGAAACGCAAGCAACCAATTACAGAAAACAGAACATAAGCAAAAAATCTCTATTGTTTTAAATCTCTATTGATATTAAACATTTGATAATTTAATAATCTCAGTAATTCTACGTTATTTAACACACTCATAAAACAAACTTTATGCTGAAATAATAAATTAAATGTAAAGGACATAAAATGTGCATTCTTCATTCTTTACCGCCATGGCTTTGAAAACAGCAGTTTAAAAAACCCCACTGCAAGTCGTTTTTCTAAGTCAGTCAATGTGTATAAAGATAAATCCTGATCATCCGGTGAGTCTCATCACTTGAACAGGGTCTCGATTTAAAAATACAGATGGCTCAAAATCGGTGTACTATAAGTTAATGTCTTTAAATTTTTACATTTCAAAAATAAATACATTTTCATTTTATGTCACTAAGAGTGTTTCAATGTCTCTCAATGGCTGTTCTACATACTACATTTTCAGTGCACCTTCATTGTATTTTCCCTCAAAGATCTTAAGGAATTCATATATACATATTTCAAACAAATTTTTTCCTTGTGAAACATTTCACAGAGTTTTATGACAAGCCATCTCTATAAGCAACCGAACACAGTACTAAATGTGGCAATAAAAGCTTGTCTCCTCTGCTACAGAATCTACATAAGATATGTCCAGGTGACCAGGAAACAATTTCAGACCTCTCATTCCCAAACAGAAGGTTAAAGGTACAAGGGTTTATTCTCATGTTGGTGGGGGTCCGTTGGTATAGAGGAGCATGGGGTAAAATGATCGGGCAAAGTTGTTGGAGAGAGTACAGCTGTAGTCATCTTCTGAGAGAGGCACTAGACAGGCCACAACCAACAGCAGAAGAAAGAAAATGTGAAGAGGGAAAGCAGCACGCAACACACGATAGAGAAATGGCCTTTCTGGGGATGAACTGGATCTATCAGCCCTACAGAAAAAGACAGGAAATGTATAAATTTCATGATAAATGGACAGTATAAAGCAGTTTGGCCAGCAGTAGTTGACCATCTTATTTACTACATGCTTATAAATAAATATTTTACAACGTGTTGAACTGTACACAAGTAGATTAATTTGACATGTTTTTTCTACAAAAATGGTATTGATTAAACTTCAAGCACAATAAAAAAAAAATTTCTCCATGACATTATACAATTGTGTATTTTTTGAGATTGTTAGATTTGCCCATGGTACCCAGGCTAAAGTCGGAAAATCAAATTCTGAGAAAATGACCATTTAAGTTTTATTTTACCTATTAATTTCACTATTTCAATCTTTGACATGTACTAACTTATTAAAGATGAAAGATTTTATTGTTAAATAATCATAGAATCTTCCTTACATTTTGTATAATGGCTTTATGTGTAAAAAATTAAATACCTAAAAAGCTTTAGCTGGGTTTTCACAGGACTATTCCAATTTTTCTTAAAAGAAAAAATTATCTGCATAAAATCATTTTATATTTTGTAATAATATAGCATTTATTTCTTAAATATTGAATCCATTTCATAGATTGAAATTAAATAAAAAATATGATATATTATACAAATTTTATATACAAGCCTCATACTGTAGTTTGTTTATTTTATCCGACCGGTAATACTTAGTACACTACAATAAATTTAAAACCAGTACACTAAAAAGCAGGTACTTTCTGATTTTACTCAATTAAAATATCTGAGTACAAATATATAAGTAATAAAGTACTATATTTTAAATTTCCTTCAGTATTGGAAAATAGGTAAAACCCAAACCAAGCAAGGCAGAAAGGTTAAGTCAATATATTCAGTTACAATATATCATAATCTTAATTATTTCGTATCATTTCAAACTTTGACAATAGTTAACATGAAGACTTGATTATTACAGAATGTAAATTGTGATGTAGAAAAAAGTTTTTTACAATCATTGTCACAAATAAAAAAGTGAAATGTTATGTCATCCATAATTCAAAATCACATTCATTAAATGGGAATCATTGCCGTTCAGGGCTCTGAAGAGCAAATTAGGTGCATGCGAAATCTTTTTAGGAAAGGTGAAAGCAGAGCAAAAGTGTGTGTGTGAAAGTGAGAAGTGGAAGTGTGAAGAGCACTGGAACACATTCGGTCAGGTCACGCAGGGTCATGAAAACACACCTCTGGTAACAGATGCTCACACACTCACACGTACAAAATAGTATTTCTACTTACTTTATACTCGCGGTAGATCCCACTGTAACAGCTCTAACCCTTGCACCTTCCTGGAGAGAAAGAGAAATGAGTCAGTCTTTCTAGAGGTCTCTTTAATCTAATAACATTAAAGTAGACATAAATGAATTAGACTCGTTATTTTAGGAATGAATGCACTGTAAAATCAAACCCACCCTTTGCGGTAGTAAAATAAGAGAATTCATTTCAATTTCTGTGAATCACTTCGTCATTCACCAGTTCGGTTTAGCCAATTCGTATTTTGCGTTCTGTCCATAGAGAGGGCTCAGAGGTCATTATTTTTTGCCAAACTCAGAACACTCTCCCTTGTCTGTGGAGAGGGCTACGAGCCCGGCCTTTGCAGGAACCCAGAACACTCCCCTCGCATTTCAGGCTAAGCTAGGGAACCATTGACAGTGCTGTGTTCGGGTGCTTAAAACGGTCAAGAGAATAAAGGTAGGAGAACATGTCTATATTTGTGGAATTTTCCCTCAATCACTTATTGGATAGATGATGTTATTCCTTAAGACAGGCAGCAGTGTAATTATTTGCAGGTGCTCCTCCTGAACTTTGTTAATAAAACTTCCCTTTATGACCCTATTAAGAATGAAATACTATTTGATTTATAACATTTGGACTTAAAGTTTAAACCAAATTATTTGCAGTACACTCAATAAAAAGAAAGTAGGAAAAGAAGTAGGTATGTACCTGTTGTGTTGACAATGTTTCTTGCATATCAGAAGCCGATGAGTCCTGGATGAAAACAAAAATTGAATACGTCTCTATAGCAGATTAAAAAAAAATCTCAGAAATGGAGAGAATGTTTCTATTTTGGACTTAGACATACCAGTCTACTCTCCAGCGTCTGCAGGTCATGTGCAATCTGTCTGATCAACAGCCGCAGTTTGTTGTTGATGACATGGACCTTCTCTTTGGCCTCCAGTGTGTCTTCTCCCTGGTCCTGTAGTAAGATCTGCGAGGAGATCTCTTGTAGAGAGCAGACCTCTCTTTCACGAGATTGTAAGTCCTGCTGAACAGCCTATGCACAGAGCACTTGTCTGAATTAATAACATATCCGTAGACTGGTCACAATTTAAACAAATGTTAAACAGTTGCCCACTCTTACTTTGAGTGTGTCTCGATGCTCTTGGAGGGTATGGAGGTCTGTGTTTTGATCGTGGATGTTGACCATGTATCGCTGGCTCTCTGCTTTAGCTAACCACAGTAGCAGAGAATGAAGCGTCTCGTGGAACTCCTGAAGGACAACACCACACAAAGTCTGAATTTGTGACTTACCAGAAAAATGTACTGTTTAGAAAATTGTATTGTGCAATATGTTTCCAACATCTTTTTATGTCTGCCTGAAACATTTCTGTGATGACGATGGCATGTATTATAGGCAGGACTGACTTCTTCTCATAGCCGGTGTTGATGTTAAATTCACTGAAATAAACCTCTTAGTCGACACTAGGTTAATGTCTGTCCTGTGCACCATGGACTTTACTGCTAATTGTTTTGGTTTTTGGCCGGACTCAGTTGTCTTAAATGAAATTTGAAAACCACTTACCCCGCCTTTAGGGTTAAAGGGAAAGTTCACCCAAAAATAAAAAAGGCTGTCTGTCTGTTTATACATATGATGAACACAGAAAAAGACATTTGGACGAACGCTTAAAACCAAACGATAATTGGAAACACCTCTGACCAGCATGGTTGGAAAATATAATTTAAGATGATTTAAAAAAAAATAAAGAACAAAATTCTTTTGATAGTTAGTGGGGTTCAGCCAAACAAATGTGTACAAGTTTTGGATGAACTCGAGAGTAAGTATTTTAAAACAGAATTTTAATATGGGGAACTATCCCTTTAAAGTAGAATCAAATACTTTTTTCTTTTCAAACAGAATATAGATGTCTTGACAAGTTGAGGGTTGAGTAAGAGACCTGAGATGAATGTGATACACAGTGTGGTGGCAATTCATGAACACTCTGTACCAAACCACAAACTATCACCCAACTACAAATCCCTTCATGATAAACCTACTGCTCAGGACATTCTATAAGTAGTGAAAAAGTATCCCGACATAAAATTTTGTGCAGTGTCAAAATCAAAAATGTGGCTTTGCTTAAAAAATGTAGTACGGCAAAAAAGTGATGATGTCTGGAATAAACCTCTTGCTGCTTTAGTTTTTACATCAAATCTGGTGTCAATCAAATCGCAGTTATTTTCCTCACCTGACTCTCCATGAGTGCTTGATGCAGTCGATGTTCCCAGCTGTCCAACACCGCACATGCCTGTGCCCATTTTTGATTGGCTGACTGCAGACTCTCATGCAGTTCCTGTAGTTTGGTGTTGCCTCCATGCTGGAAGTCCCGTCCACTTAGATTTATTCCAATCATCACAGATTTGTAGCTGTTAAAAGTTTTCTGCATATCCTAATGAAAAAAATCAAAAGCGTTAACCTACAGTACAAGGCAAATGCTCCCAATGAATTCTTATAATTTCTGGTAAGATTGATACATTTGTCCAAAGCTGTTGCCTTATTGCTACATTTCTTTACAAATGTAAACAGACTATAATAAGGCTGATAAGAAAACCCTACAAAGTAATTCAAAACTTGAACTTAGATGTCTCTATGGCTTCCTAATGGCATCTTTAAGCACCTTGAGATTGTGGACATTGCTCTCCATATCTGTGATATTGGTTTTTGGCTCTAGCGTTTGAAGTTTCTCTAGTTCAGGAATCACTGCATTCAGCCATGTTGTAACATTGCAGAGGTCAGACTTCAGTTTGTGCCACTGCTGAAGGTCCTGTTGCACATCACATGACTGCACCTGAAGGAGTTCCCATCGCTCGATGACCCCTAAAGTTACCAGACGGAAATGGTAAGCCACCTTTATAACTCAATTGAATGATTGTGAATCTGATATGAACAGCTTGTGGTACCAGTATTATCTGCTGTAAAGAAGGCCCTAAGTCCATTGTCCTCGAGTTCTTCTTCATCCAGGATAAGTTTTACTCGCTTGACATTGTCGATGTTACCAGCACACTCAGACATTAGCTTATTCTGCAGAAAAATTAACATGCATCAGAACATCTGTGAGCACGTGTTTTTTAGCTTATACCGGTGTGCATAAACACTCACATAAGCCTCTGGGTAATACTGTGAGCTGTTGTCAGCGGGCGAAGAAGTCAGATGAATTATATCTCTGTTACCTCGCTTTCTGTCTGGCATGTCTGGAGAGTGCCACGTCTCCATTGACCTTCCCCCTTAATAAGAGAAAAAGAGATGTAACCACAAATATCACTTCAAGCAGCCAAACAGGAAAGCAATGCTTATAGATGCAGAGCGTGCCACACAATAAAATTGCCAAGATGGAGATGAGCACAAACCACACGTAAATGAACATGTGTGTGAACCTTTATGCAACATATTATGCATGCAGTCATGCTGCAACACATGCAAAATTCGGGAAAGCATTAAAAGAAAAACCTGCCTAAAGAACTGGTTTTGTTAAAAAATAAAGTATAGATCACACACAGTGTGAGTTTTGCTTGGGTTAATGGATGTAATGTAATAAAAGGTGAGCATTTGAAACACATATGCATTTTGCCGGCACAGTGTTCATGCAGCAGGCTTATGCCTACCGGTCACAGCCTTCAGAGCTTTAGCTGTAGCTTTAGCAAATGATTCAGAACATTCAGTGACCTCTACATCTGCAACAGAAGAGAAGCCGACAGATCTAAATACAAACTAAAGAGCAGTAGATAACAGACAAAAATTCAGATACACTATGAAAAGCAGAATATAACATAGATACTTTACACCCGGACCGAGTAACTATATATTAGATCTAGATCAACTCGAATGGAGCAGTAGAAAGAACCAGGCATGCTTACGGAACAGGACACAACAGATCTAGATACACTCTCACAGATCATATGACATCACATATCTTGTTCTGCTCTTTTTCTGCTCTGCTTATCATATAATCAAAGATCTAGATACACTTTAAAACAGCAGGAGAAAAAAGATACAAATTTGCATTAACAGAGCAGGACATCAAAGATCTAAATATGCTCTAACTGATTAGATCACCACAGATCTATATACACTTTAAAAGAGCAGGACGAAAATATACAAATATGCTTTAAATAAGCAGGATATCAAATATTTGGTTTGCTTTAAGAGATTAGATCATCACAACTCTGGATAAACTTTAAGGTGTATCTTTTTGTTGAAATGTGAAATGCTCTATGTGGGGACACATCAATACATAACTCTTTTCATACCTGATAGTGTGCTGTAATATGTCAATTCTTCATCATCCTCTGGAGATGAAGATCCACCCACATCCACAGTGTGATCCCACTCCAATGGGATAGAATCCACACTGACTGGCGTCTCGTACCCTGAGCGCTCCAGAACAGCTGGTATGAGGTGACTCCCGGCCTGCTGGACCGCCAGAGAAACGTAGGAGCCCATATCAGCCTCGTCTTCTTCGTGCTCCCTTCTCCCACACATCCCGCTCAACTCGACCGAGTCCTCTGGATCCGTATCTCTATCTGAGAAATCCCTGTCCTCATCCTGAAGCTTAACAAAAAACACATGAGATATGGGATTCATGTCAATGTAGGAATTACAGAGAAAAACATCATATATTAGTACTTGCAATGAGGGGACAAACTGACCGGCTGTCTGTTGATCAAGCGATAGTGGAATCTAGCGACCCTTCCAAACACTTCCTGACAGTATGAATGCAACTCTTCTAGTTCATCTTCAATGAGTACAGCATCCAGCGGAGCACTCTTCTGTATCAGATTCTCCCCAAACACAATCAGAGCATCAATCTTGTTTGTATTAAGTGTGATCTCCTGCTGAAATGCCTGTAATGAGGAAAAAAGTATTTTCAATCTTCATTGCGATTGATCCACAAAAAAAAAAAAAAAACAGAGACCCATTTAACCATCATTAAACAAAAGACGATAAGATATGATCAGATGTACTGACGTTTAATTGCCGCATTTTTTCGTGGATGTCGCTCTCTGAAAAATGCTCAACATTGGTCAGCTGAAGGTCCATCTCAGTCAGCCAGACCAGAATGGCTTCCCTCGTCCCTTCAAAGTCTTCGCGCTGAGATGTAAAGTGCTAAAGGAGGAAAATAGATGCATAGACAGACGCAAATATGTTAGATAAATGCAATGATTCCCTATTATGATAATCTTTGAATTTTAAAATAGTAAACTTATCAAGATTTATATTTGTATGTGAGTAACATAATTCAGTAAAGTGTGTCTAATGTACAGTTTGATCGTTGTCTGACCTTTAACCTGCGTAGCACTGCAGACACTCTTTTCTGTAGAGTGTCCCATCGCTGGTTTCCCTCATGCACCATCAACTTTAGCTTACTGGCATCATCAGTTCGATTCTCTCGAGCCAAACGTCTGTATTGTTTATTTACAAGCTCCAGCTGTGTCAGTCGCTCATGAACCTGGCGCTGGAAGGCCTGTGAGTACATGTTACTAAGTTAATACCAATCCGATAGATCATGTATTTTTTACAATTCTACTGTGAACAGTTTTCCAAATGTATACCCAAGCTACTAAATGGTGGGCATACTGACCTCAAACTTCTTCAGTTCTTCTTTAGCACAGGTGTAGAGAACGTCTTTGGTGGCCGGATTGGCCGCTGTGCGTTCTGCTGTGTTCAGCCAATCCTCAAAGCGCTTGTAGTCATCCAGAAATTTGCACCAGAGGCGCCATGTCTCCTCAATCCTACAAGAGGTGCCAGAGAGAAGAGGGATCATAGCACATCATATTGTGTTTTCCAGTCATGAGTCTCAAAGTGAGTGTAAATATTGGACAGAATGTGTGTGTTTGTATTGACCTCATTCTTCTCTCCATGGACATGGCACATATGTTTCTCCAGCGGCGATCAAGGCTGAGAGTGGTCTGCTGTATGGAGTCGTTCTCTCCATCGCTGCCACAAGCATCCGCATCATGGAGCAAAACGTCACAGAGGGTCAACACAGATGCCACTCCCTCTGTGTGCTGTTCAATGTCCCTCTGCAAGTCCTGATGTTCTATGAGTTTCTTCTGTATCTCATCATTGTGACACACATTGTAAATGATGGGTTTTGCCAGCTGATCCTCAACACGGGAAAGCCAGGATCGGAGATTACTCATGTTCTTATCCAGCTGCTGCACTGTTACTAAAGTGTTCTTCAGCTTCCTCACCCTAAAAAAAAAATCAATTCAACATTTTATTCTTATGAAGCACATTCATTTGGTTTCGATACATCATAGTTGACAAAATGATATTCCTTTATAGTCATCATCATCGTCATCGTCATCATCATCATCATCATCATCATCATCATCATCATCATCATCATCATCATCATCAAGTGTTCATTTGAGTAATACGATGGTGTAGAATTAGTAACTGGGAGTTTTAATGTCCGATGTTGTTTATGATTTATCTACACACAAACTGTGGTATAAATGCAATATGGTTTGACCATCTCAAATAAAAATTTTCAGGTTTTCAGATTTGGCTTTGTATAGGTTTGTGTAAGGTAAATTATAATTTTTTATTCTGTGAACTGTTTATCAATGTTTTTGCAAGATTTTAAACAAAATATTGTTTCATTTGCAGATAAAAGAAAAAGGTCAAAATAATAGAAAATATTTCCTTAGCTTTTGCAAAATAAACAAGTTTCAAGTTTAGGCAATATAAAAGTAATATTTGTACATGTATTTACTGTTTAGGAAAAATTCCTAAATAATTTATGTGATAAGCTCAATCTTTATCAATTTTTTTATTTCATATCATTCTATCAGTCAGTTACACTGCTGTTGGAATACTTTATGTGTCTGATTTTATTGAGATAAAGAAAACATACAAATTTTATGAAAATATTTTTAGTTTCTTTAATCTTATTTTTTTTCAGCAGCTGTTTATGTACTTTATTCTAATAAGTAAAAGTAACCAGTCGTGGTTCCTTTAAAAGTAACCACTGCATGATATACATCTCTGCTTCCTTTCAGTATCAATTCTTCACATGAAATCTAACAGCGAAGGCTCAGAAAGAAGAGAAACCAGGACAAAAGATTTTTTGATGAGTCCAAAGTCCTGACCTGGCATCTTCAGCAACCAGAATGGTTGTATAATGTATATGGTGTAGATTACTTTAGTCTAAGAGTGACGTCATGTGACTAAGAGGATGGTGGCATTCCTCAGTAATCATGTGACCATTCCAATGGAGGACCGACCAAAACAAACTGGGGTGGTGATGTGGAGGAAGTGACATCATACAAACAACTGCCTGCGTGTGATCAAATACAAGATCTCTTAGGATGAAGAAATAGTACACAAAATAAAAGTAAGAAATTTCAAATAACACCACAGAGAGTATTATAAAGTGTTATAATAATATTATAACAAGGTACATGAAATAAACTACAAAGCAGGCACACATTCATGACTCTGCATCCTGTAGGCTTTTTAAAGCCTGTCTGCCTGATCTGTTTTGGTAAATGTCTGCAAGCTTTTGAGCAGTGAGCGCATGCACCATAGTTTCCTCCATAGAAACGTGCATGTTTCTATGCAATGCATCATTTGATAAGTCACCCCACTGAGGATTGTGTCAGTGTTATCCCATGAACCCTCAAGCTACTCTCCACACACACACATTGATAAAAGCATCCCCCATCCCCCTCGCACACACACATGCTTACACGACATCCCGATGGAAACACTTACTCGCAGACCGGTATGGTAGCTCCATGACTCTCTCGTGTAAGCGCTAGCATGTCTGAATGGCTGCTCTAATACACTCCTCACAGAATGTCAGCCACTGTTTATGTTACACCATTCCTGGTCTTCCCTCTATTATAATTCAACCTCTCTCTCTCTCTCTCTCTCTCTCTCTCTCTCTCTCTCTCTCCCTCCCTCACTTTGTGTGTATGGCCAAGATAAGCCCTATGTTTGAGCATGCAATGGGGTCTCATTGGCATCTTATGTTACATACCGCATGACGTTATGGAAATTTATGAAATTCACTGGAGAGGGTCCCGAGTTGGAAATGTTTTTTTTATATTTTGTAATCACAATATATTAAAAGTACAACATTTGGAGAGTGATAAGAGGTTATTGTGTGATTGAAAGATGAAAATCCCTAACATCTGATACTCAACACCATTTGGAAGTGACTATATTTGCAGTAAAACACAGCTTTTCGTTCCTTATTGCTTAATTATGAGTGTGCACTGTAATCTTGTTTTCGTATGAACAGGTGCACATTAAAAAGGCAGTTACAGGCCATCATGTACTTCGGAATGTTTTAATTATCCAAATAAGACTCAGTAGCACGAGGGGAGTCCAGTACAATAGAAATATTTCTATTAACACTTTAATCCAAATAAAGCAATATAATTGCTGATGTACCTTGTGGTCCAAGCTATTAATGCGATTAACTTCAACCTGAGCAGATTACTAATCTCAATGCAGAGACTGTCTTCATTCAGGCAGGAGAACTTTAAAGGAGAGTTAAAGGATGTTATCACTTTTAGCAACATGTTAGCAACCACCGTTTTTAAAATTCACATATTAACGCTTTTTAAATCATAAGCAGGTTATTATTGATATGTAAGCCTTTATTTCAAGTATTTAAAGGGAAAGTTTATCCCCCCAAAAAATCTGCCATGAATTACCCGCTCTATAGTGTTAAGTTTAATTGGAGAAAGAAATTTGGACAAATACTAATAATCAATTATGGGACCCCATTACTAGTAAATCAACAATGGTTGTCTAAAGTACAACAGTAATGTCCTACATTCTGCAAAATATCTCATTCTGTATTTCACAGGAAAAAAAGTAATTTCCTACTATGGTAGTCAGTAAAGTCAAAAAACTGTTTGGTTGCAAGCATTCTTCCAAATATCTCTGTAGTGAGTGACTGTTGACATTTTATTTGGGCATGGACTATCACGTTAACCAAAAACCGGATTGTATGACAATGGTAACTCGTTGCCTGGTTTTGCATAAAAATGCATATCTGCAGTTATCTGTAGTGAAATTTGTAAGATCTTATAGTAAAGTGTAAGTCTGCAAACAATCAAATATAAAGGAGATAAACTGAAGGGAAACCACGTTGGTGGGCTTCTCATAGAGCTGCATGTCAATGTCTTAAATAGAGGGGGATGATTCACTGGGACAGCAGGATTTAGAGCACACTTTACCCGTGTAATGGGTTTAATGTAATTATTCTATCTTCACGGATAATCAGTTTTCTTCTGTTCTTCACTCAGTTTGATCTGTACTTAGGATGCTAGTCATGGCGAAAAGGGATTATGCGGAATCTTTTTTTGCCATAGCAACAGTTCCATCTACAGGTGTTTGAACCTCTGAGTGGAACATTGCATTGCCACAACAACCAAACTGCCTTGATAAAAACGTGAAAAAAAAACATCACTTGGTGAACATCACACATAGCAATGTAAATGGGTCTTTAAAAACTTGAACAAACAGTTCTTAACGAACGTGGTTATGTTGTTTGATTCACGAGTGTTAGTGCACACTTGTAAGTGTGCAAGTGCTTGAGGGGGGTGTTTTAACAAAACATCTGCCCCATGTTGGCCCATTGTTCAACAACACTGAGCAGAATTTCGTAAGATGCCAAGGTTCAAGAATACAATGGATGCTGTCACTCAGCCAATGACAGGAGAGCAGAAGTACAAAGCTTTCAGCTGATTGGCTGATAGACACAATAAATGTAGACAGCAGACTTATGGGATGGCGAGTTGACACAATGGCCCGTTCTAGCAGACAGCAGCTGCTGGGTGTGAGTGCAGATGCAGGGGTGAACTCTGCTGTGATTTTAAGTGACAAAAGATTCGGAAGAGTCTGTGTCAACTTCTGTAATCCTGCTTAGAGGTTTGTCTCAATAATCACACAGGAGCTGAATCAACACATTAGCTGTGCACATACAAATATATTCACTTGTAAAGTATTTTCTGTAGTTTAAAGTGACAATTTACCTAAAAAATAAAATTGTGTCATCATTTCCTCACTAGTCCACAAAAGAAAGAAATGGCAAAGAGAGTAAAACCAGTGGCACCCAAAGAAAAGGCACAAAACATATGCACGTCATTGGGTGCCAGTAACCAAAATTTTCAAAATATCTTCTTGTGTGCTCTGCGAAAGAATGAAATGTATATAGGTTTGAAATTTCAAGAGGATGAGTAAAAAATGCCAGGATTGTTTTTTTTTGCACACACAACGATGTAAAAAAAAATCTGTGATAACCCGATATAGAGAAACACAGATAAGAGAGGCCAGCTGAGACATGCCCAACCATGATGGAGTCAAAGCTGTGAACTTTGACTTCACATACAGTGAAAACAAATGACTTCAACAGTTTAATCAACACAGATGTATTCTGTCATACACACAAACACACATATATATGTTTTTTATACATTGTGAAAACTTTTCATATACATAATGAATTTTAAAAACACTGATATACAGAATTCTGCTCCATTTTCTCATTTTGAACATTGAAATTCAAAATAATCTAAGATAGCTCCATGGATGTTCTATATCCACATCACATATTTTAATTGGCATACTATTCATATTTTTAAGTAAAAACAAGATGCGTGTATCTCTGTGTGTATTTCACTGAATTCCTTGTTCATCATTTTATGGGATGGTGACAGGTGTGGAGATCCAGCTAACGGTGAGGCCGGACACAACAGTCTCGTGCCTGCTTACTTACTGATCCACCAAACTACTTTTAGTGTTTCCTTGCATCTGCAAAGCTTGTTTGAGCTCTACATCAGAGACATAATCATGACATCATTGGCACAAAGCTGCTGTCAATAAAATCTTAGATGCCCAGAAATCAGCTACTAATTACTATAAAACTATTTGCATCAAGCCATGATTTTGTCGGCCTACCTATGCTATAGAGGAAGCTGAAGCCACCATCTGAGTAATAAAGAGCTGTCAATCAAACGACGAGATGGATAAACCAACCACTTCACCCTGCCTTCCTATTAGCAAAAGCTCCACAGTGACTGTCCATCTGGATTGACATTACATGCACGTGTAACCATAATTGTCTCAGACAAAACAAACTCCGTGGAATCTATAAAGCCTTGTTTATTGCTTGCAATAAATGCAAATGCCTTTCCAGAGATAGCCCCACCCGTGTTCCCATCTACTTCCTGTAGACACGAGTTGTGCATGTCATATGACCAAAGCCACACATATGAGAAAGAAAGCAAGATTCTCACCTGGCCTCTATATGATCGAAGAGATGCTGCCAGCGGTCATTTATGTCCTTGATCTTTTCATTAATTTCTGTCTCTTTGGCTTTGTTGCTAGCGGTTATGAGTTGTTCTCCAAGCTGTTTCAGATGTGTCTTATTCTCACTAAACAGGTTGATCTCCTCCATGCAGTCCTGCAGTGTGACAAAGTAATAGAGATTAATATCTTTACAGTCGTATCTTTATAGTGTCTTTAAGAAACATAGAGCAAATTCCAACCCCATCCTTCTGTGCAGTATAACAAGATTCTAGAAACCGATGTTCTTGATTTTGCTTTGCGTATGGACTCTATGAGGTTAAAGTATGAAGTTGACAACAAAGTGAATGTTAAATGTCTATTAAAGATCAAACACTCTGAGCTAAATGATAGACCATGTGTGAAATAACTGAGATTGGTTCGTGTTTGTTATGGCTAATTGATTGATGTTATTCTTAATACCTTCTTGATTTTCTCTACCATCTCCTCGATGCTGAGGTCGGTGCTGTGTGCCACCTTGTTTTCCATCTGTGTCAGCCATTCGCACAGCTCACGGTTCTTCTCATTGAAAATGATCCAGGCATTGAGCCGGTCAGCAATCTCTTGCTTACGCATAGAAACCTACATAGGGAAAAAGATAATATATAAGAAACATTCAGTAACTACACCTAAACTAGTAGTTAACATTTATACCAGGACTGATGCGAATCTTTAAAGACAGTTTTTCTGGAAACAAACCAGGCCAGAAGTTTAGTGGTCTGTGTGTTTGTTGATTGGTCTGGCTAGTGGCCAGTAATATTACAATTAATTTGATATTTAATTAATATTCATATATATTGTATAGTGATCGTATTAAATTAAATGAAAACGACTTCACAATAATTCATACTTTGTGGAGGTCTACAGCATTTTTTCTTTTGCAGAACAAAATATATTTTTAAAAAAGTTTAGAAATAAACAGCAGTGCCACGGCACCCCTTTACTTCTTTTGTATGGAAACAAATACAAAACAAAACAAATTAATGCAAGCGAATAGATGCCAGTTAACAACATTTCTTCAAAATATCTTCTTTTGTGTTCCACAGAAGAAAGTCATAAATTCTTGAAATGTCAGGTGTGTGATTTAATGACGACACACTTTCCATTTTTGGGTAAAGTAGCATATTAAGTTTGGACAACAAAACATTTGTTTATGTGTTAAAAATGTCTATATACACACATTTTTAAAAACCTTGCTAAATCCATAAACCTGTAATGGCTAGATTAAAAGTATATTTTCATTTTTTTTTAGAATGGCTGGTTCATCTAAAATAATTATAATTTAATATTAGACACACTAAATGTTTATCGTATGTCCAAAAATCACAAGCGGCCATACTTATGACAATCTTACTATCTGTTAGTTCTGTACAAAACTTGTCTTGTACCAAACAACCACATCACATAAAAGTTTAACCCAAACTAACACAACAGCTGCCACATGTGTACCCCACTGTTACCAGGCACCCCCCCCCCCAAATCACACATACACACTTTGGCGTGCGACAGTCACACACTGAGAGTAATTTCCAAAACAAAGACCTCTGCTTCTATTCAACCCGCTGTCTCGTTCAACCATCTGTTCACTCATTCCAATGTTAAAGACCCCAAAACTCACACCAGACCCCCAAAACATGACCCCGGCAGACTCCAGCTGACTGAGTCAGCACCGTACTCATTAAATACCTCACGCATGAGTGACAAACACACACACACTCAGAAAGTAAATCAATAAATACAACAGTCACCAAAAGCCAAATGCTAGATCAAGAACCTTAAGAAAAACAAAGAAGTAAGAAATTGAAAGAAATCAATGAGCAGTGATGAAAAACATCAAAGGAACCCTCACACCTGCTTCTTCAGCAATAACAACAGTGTGAAACCACCACTTAGCCACCACTTCACATAGCTGACAAGCCTGTACTTATGTGAAACTATCTCAAGAAGTTAAATAAATCTGCAAAAACCTTCTTTTAGTTAGATCTGAAGTTCTTTTCTCTATCTTGCTATGTGATTTTCTAATCTTTATATACAACATGTTTTAATAGAAAACTAGTATGAGGTTTAGGGTTCTAATATGTTGCTATTTAAAAGTGTATTTAAACTCCTACAGATTGCAAGACAGAATCTGAATAATGCAAACATATTTATTATGTATTATTATGCATTTGTTCTTTCTCATTCATCACACATAAATAATTCCTTAAACTACACACACACACACACACACACACACACACACACACACACACACACACACACACACACACACACACACACACACACACACACACACACACACACACACACACACACACACACACATTTTAAGAGTTAAAATCTTACTTTGATGCAGAGGTCCTCCCATTGGCAGTGTAGATGTTCCACTTGCTCTTGCAGGAGAAGGACATCATCGGTGAGGATGTACTGGGACAGGTCCGTCTTCATGGTGCTAAGCTCGGACAAACTGACAGCCCAATCCTCCAAACTATCCTGAACCTCCTGCATAACATTACACATCACTGTTACACATACACTTACTGGAACACCAGTCTGAATCCCTGAGAAAATCTCTCTCTCTCTCTCTCTCTCTCTCTCTCTCTCTCCCCCAATAAGATTTAAAGCCCATGGGATACAGGGGGAGGGGAAGAGAGAGAGAGCGAGGAAAAGGATTCAGAGCTGTATAAGCCTATCCTACCCCACAGGACGTTTAATCCAAATGTGTCATGTCACACAAACAGGGGATGTTGTGTTTGTTTGCAGTTTTTATTTCCAGTTCCAGTTAATACCTATATTTTTAATTAAAAACTGTATATGTAAATTATATTTAACCTTTCTACATTTACCCCTACAACACTGGCACAATGTTTCTATATAAACAGTATTAATGATTTTTTTTTTTGCACAACTATATAAAGGGTTTTATACATCACCTAGAATGAAATGAAAAGTAAATAACAACATGAAACAAGAACAGCCATGTATTACATTTATCAATCCTGTAGATTTGTATATACATTACATTTTCAGTTAAATAAAAAAAATAATTGTGGCAGGTCACATTTTGACTTGTGGCAAAACAATGCTGCTCACCTGTATAAGTTAACATACCATTACATGGAGGTGCTCTTCCTCCATCTCCTTCTGCTGATCTGGGGTTGGCTGCTTCAGTCTAGAACGAAGCTCCTCTAAGTGCTGATCCTGATCAGCTAGTCCGGTCTCACAAGTCTCCCACTTCTGCCAAAAAAAGGATTTGCAATAACATGATCCCATCAGCTGCTATAATGCTCTGACATGCCCTTGATTCAATATCTCATCTGTAATCCTCTTTATTCACTGGGGTTCGGGGACCTTCCTTTGGGTCAGGGAGTAAAACAAAGCCAGACCTCTAAGTCATAAAAAGTCGCAGTTCACCCAAAATTAAAATTTTAAATCATTTATTTACATTCTTGACATTTTCATCCTCTGACTCTTTTTCTCACGCAGAACAGGTTATTTTAAAATGTATTTAAAATGAAAGGATGTAAAGGCAAACGGATAAATAGACAGAAATGTTTTACAAAATTATACATTAGATTATTTTATGCTGTTTTGTATGAATGTGTATAAAGGTCTGATCTGGATTAGTCCAGCTGTGTCACACTGTAGCACTCATTCCTGAATTGAAACCTCAATAATTAAACATTTTATTCTACACATGTACAAAAATGTGTGTTGTCCTTTCACACTTTTGGTGTGAAAAGGTATTTTGTTGTGAAGTCACTGTTGTGCAGTAACTTGGTAGTATATATAAATGTATACATTAAAATAAAACTTATTTAATATACAATATAGTGCAGCTTACACTTTCTAGCCAATAATTTTAAAGCTGGCTGTAACTCAAGTGGGGCTGACTATTTCCTGGTTTTCCATTATTTGGTTTCCATCCAGAGACAGGGATGGAAACCACTTTTTAAATGTGATCTCACTCTTCCCTACCCTCTCACATTACATTATTGATTTCCATATCACATCTGACCTTCAACATCCGGAGGAGAGTAAATATTCATTCTCTCACGACAGCTTGTTAACTTCCAGTCAACAAAAATAATCAGTAACAGCAGTAACAGCTAAAAGAAAGTTAGTAAAAGGTACCGTTTACCTTGATGATGTCAGACATGAGCGTCTTTCTCTTTCCCAGCATGCACTGGCATTGCTCCCAGTCTTCTTGCAGGGCGGCCAGGTCTGTCTGCAGCTGTGTCTGTGTTTGCATGTCACTCACAGAGAACAGATGCCTGCCTACCTCCATCACACACAGATAGGCAGACACTGACCTTTGAAACAACAGCTCAGTATGCTGAAGAGAGAGAGAGAGAGAGAGAGAGAGAGAGAGAGAGAGAGAGAGAGAGAGAGAGAGAGAGAGAGAGAGAGAGAGAGAGAGAGAGAGAGAGAGACAGAGAGAGAGAGACAGAGAGAGAGAGAGACAGAGAGAGAGAGAGACAGAGAGAGAGAGAGAGAGAGAGAGAGACAGAGAGAGAGAGAGACAGAGAGAGAGAGAGACAGAGAGAGAGAGAGAGAGAGAGAGAGAGAGAGAGAGAGAGAGAGAGAGAGAAAGAGAGAGAGAGAGAGAGAGAGAGAGAGAGATTTTATATTTGATAGAGAGATTATAACTTAATGTGACCATTGTTATTTTTAGTATTATTATTATTATTATTATTATTATTATTATTATTATTATTATTATTATTATTTTTATTATTATTATTATTATTATTATTATTATGCACTTAGTTTTATTATTGTGTTGATAGTTATTATAGTACTAATACTACTACTACTACTACTACTAAATCAGAGGTTAAAAAACTAACCCAAACACCACAAAAGGGTCAATTCTAGATTTGCTTTGTTTTATATAAACTTCAAAATAAAGAAATCTTAGGCTTAAAATATAATTAAATTTCTAATTTTATTCCAATCTTGATTTTCTCTGGTGTTGAACATTACTCACCTTCAGATCATCTAGAGAGTGCCGCAGCTGCAGGACACTACAGTGTGTGGGACCGGCGGGTGACAGAAGTGTGTGCGCAAGTGTCAGGAGCCTGCGGAGCTTCTGCAGTGTGTTTGTGTAAAGATGCCAGTGCTGTATCAGCCCCTCCACCAGAGCGCGCCGTTGAGCTGCTCTCTGCACCACCCCCTGCCAGTGTTCTCTGAGCTGGGCCAGTTTTAACAGAAAGTCACTCCTACGGAAACACACAGGGCAGTCAACTGAGCTATAAATCTGATGTTGAATTCTAAAAATTGCTTGCTGGGAAACGTTACCTGTCCTCTACTTCTCCCTTGTGCAACAGAAGGAGAGATTCACTGATGACGGTGTGAAGTATCTGATGGCCTAAAGACAACTCAGCCTGGAAATACTAAACAAAATGTAGGTAATAAATGGTTGACTGCATGATATACATGTGGTGTTGTTGTGGGCTGACTTGACCTCCATTATATGGCTAAAAAAGCCCTGTATCATTAAATATACAATATAGAATACATAAAATATAAATATTATTTTAAACTGCTTTTAAACATATAAACATATGGTCACCTATTTGCATATAGCATTTCTTGGTCTTTTAGTTTGAGTGTGTGAATGGTGTACCTGGTGTGTGCGTAGTTGTTCTCTTAGTCCAGGGTAACTTGATGAGATTTCTACAGCCAAACTGTCCTCCATTTGCTGTAGGAAAGCCAACCAACTTTCACATTTCTGCTCGAAGCTCTGCTCTCGCAACCTGGCTGCCAGCAACTCACTACACACATATACACAAACCAAGTATAAATACATAATAATTTTAAGCACATAATACTTTTTGTTGTTGTTGATTGAGACAATCACCTGCATCTCTCCTGAGCATGTGCCGAGTCCTGTGCCCACCTCCTGTTCAGGTTCTGAAGTCTGTGTGTCACAGAGTCGCTTAGAGTCAATCTGTAGCTCAGCGTGTTAAGCAGATCAAGATCAGGAGAAAGAGAACTGAGCTCCATCAGACCCGACTGCAAACAAACCCAATAAATGTCCATGGCGGTTAGCATCAAGGACAAACAATACACTTTTGATATCTGCATTTGAAATGTAAAGTCTATCTTTGGAGTATGGAATAACGACGGGTGTCTGACCAAAGCTTTTCAGCAATTTGAAAATGTGTGAGTCGAATTGTACAGGATACTTCCCCAGATATTTCTCAAGTTTCATGAGTCTGTGTTTATCACCTCGGAAACGTTTGTGTGCTGGCTGTCCATCCTTTGCTTGTTTTCCCACTGTTGTGATTGTGTTTCAACTGACTGGAACAATCTTTCAAACTCCTGAAACTGTTTGAGATCCTCCTGAACAGGAAATCTGTAATTATTACTCCTACCAATATTATGCCAAAAACAAACTGTATTTGGTTATTTCCGACACAGATGTGAGTTGATATGAATCTCACCTGCATGTGTTGAATCCTTCCATTCAGAGATTGATTTAATTGCAGGTAACCCCGGGTTAACAATCGGCACTCTGAATTGATGAAAACAGCATCTTCAACATCCATCTGTTCTATCAGATCTTTGGATGCTTCAAGCATTTGTTCCACATCAACATGAAAAGTCTCTGAACTCTTCTGTAACACCTGAAGAATTTAAATATATTTACAATTAACATACAAAGTTAAATCATTCATCCAATTTTAACACATTAATAAATTCCAATCACATGATACTTATTAAAAGAAAAATAAATTATCAGGGTGTGTGGCATGAGTGTTTGAATTGTACTCACAGTCTTAAGTTCCTCAACATCATGTGTGAGTTGTTCATGGTCAGTGGGTGTTTTAGTATGTGTGGCAAGCTTTTCTTTGTAAAGCTGGAGCTGCTCTGAGCAGGTGTGCTTCATAACAGAGTATTTCTGCCACAACTTCAGAAGGCTTTGTGACCATTGCAAGATGTTTTTGACCTTCTCTTTAATCTCTGACCACCTAGATGACAACACAAAGATATGTAAGCCCAAACACAGGTTAACATGTTTTAGTAGGGATGTATGATGTCTTACCCAGCTTTTCCTCTCTGAAGTTGTTCCGACATTATTTGTGCAGAGGCCGTGCTGATTCCACCAATAAGCATAGAGAATGTTTCACTAAGACCCTCCCACATGCTGTCAAACTCATCTGCCTCAGCTTTTAGGACCTATAGACTCAAACAAGCCATCAGTAATGACAATTACTGTCTGTATAATTTGAAATTTAGTTAATAATATGTTTAATAACACAAACATGAATTTAACAATATTGTAAAATTTACTAAAAAAGATTAGTTATTGTAACAGGGACTTTGAAATTTCAGTGATTGATAGAACCTGTAGCTTATCAATGTTGTTCTGGAGGGCAGAGATGGAGAGCAGAGGGGCGTGGCAGTACTCCAGTGATTGGCTGATTCTCATTGTGTTAAAAACAACCTTACTCCTCCCACTTTCAAACTGAGACCACAAGTTACACACTTGCAGCAGTTTTTTTGCAAGGTCTGTAACCTATAAATGAAAATATTCAAATAATTAATAATAACAATGTTTTAAATTCCTAAAATTCTTAAACACTGTAATGACATGGATTTTTATATTTGATAATTTTTAGTTCCAAAGCTTTTGTGTCTGCACCTGTTGACAAAGATCAGTCAAAGTTTCCCAGAGATTTTGAACTTTTGACAAGAATTGTTCATCTCCATGTCCTTGATCAGGGGTAAGTCTCTTTTTCTTCAGTTCATTAAGTTCAGAGAGTTTAGTCTTTAGTGTCTCCCGCAGTTCCTACAATTAAATATAAATAAATTAAAATGCTTTTTCTATACATAAACATCACCAAAATCAGTTATAAAGAATTACCTCACAGTCTTTCAAGCTCCTTTTGGCAAACAAACGACTGACTGGCCTCTCAGCCAATTGCATCCATTGTTTTTGACCTTTGACCCAGTGCTGCAAGTCCTTCAGTTTATTCTCACGGTCTGCGCAGATCCTCACCTGTTCTTCAGTGTTTCGGATCTGAGACAACATCACAGCTTAAATTTTCAATGCCTACATCAATCTCAGTTTTTACCTGTACATTTTCTAGAGAACTTACCTGGGCATTCAGTTTAGCCTGCATAGTGATCCAGCGTAGATTGAGATCTCCCATGCTTTCATCAAAAGCAGTGTGTTTGTATCTACAGGTGTGGGAGTCAAACCTGACCCTCTTCAGCTTACATTGATTAATAAACTCAACAGACATCTGCTGACAGCTCACCTCTCTCTTTATTTCCTGGACAGATATTGCAAAGACAAATGGATGAGAAATCTTTTTGTAAAAGAAAGATTAGCAATAAATTTAGGAAACATTAAGGAAGCATTAAAATGTGTTTTCTAAAAACTGTAATACTTTACAGACTAGTGATTTTTGTTGACTAATTCTTTTCTATCATTTGTATTATGTTTTTTTACCATACTTTCCTTTCTTAATTTTCTTTATTTTACACTTTACCATATGTTGTATGCTTACATTAAATAGAGAGTTGGATAGATACCTGATATGTCTTAAGCAAGAGTTTGAGCTCTGTGGCAGTATAGGTGTTGTGACCCTCTTGCTCGGCTGCCTGTAACCTGCTCTCAACCCTTGTAATCCAGCCACATACATCACCTAGCAGTCCTTCTGGAGGAAGCCTCTCTACCACACTCTGAGGGAGAGGGCGAGAATGAGAAATGGATCAGATGGCATTAAACAGATGAAAAAAATACAGTGGAAAGCAGATGGCAAGCAAAAGGGCAAAAACTAAAGCAGTGGAATGTAAAAGGTGTAAGATAAGAGGTGATATATGTATTTAGAGAAGTAAAGAAGACAAGGACCACAAAAGATGCCTGATAATGGGTCAAATGATAGAAAACCTGACTACTTGACCTTCATAAAAACTTTTAACACCTTTAATATTATGTTGCAGAGAGACAATGTCCCAAGCAAAAAAAAAATTGACAATTTCCAACTACCAATAAAAAAATATTCAAAAATAAATTGGGGCTTGCAAATTTAGCACTGATGAAATATATTGAATTCACTGTAAGGCCCATCAAAAAACAGAGCCTTCCAATTCCTTAAATATACTTAAAATGTACCTGATGGAGTTTCTGTTGGACGGCAGGTATGTTTTCTTGTATCTCCATCCAGTCCTGCTCCACTTGAGATAACTGGGTTTGAAGCGACAGCTGAACTGGAGATTGTTTAACAGTATTTTTGTCTGTTTTTTGTGTCTCAATGTTTTGTTCTTGTTCACAAAGCATCATAATTAAGGATCCAGAAGCGATGACTGAGGCCTTTAGGGCAGATTTCTCCTCCAACTCCTTAACAAACTCCTATTTTAAAGAGATAAAAACACATGAGTCATACAGTATGTGAGTCACTTTTAGGACAATTCTGAAAGAAACATAAAATAAAATGTATACCTTGATTTTCAGAGAATAATGCTGTAACTAATAATTTATTACACTTTTATCTCTGTTGCCAATTTTTCACGTAATAGAAAGTGAACTTCATTTTACAATAATTTACACTCACTATAAAGAGCTTGAAGTTGGAGAGACTTTGGCCTATTTCCTGGTCATCTGAGATCACATCATCTATCCATATATGCAGGTTATCTTTTGCCTGATCTATCCAAAAAGTCCAAGCCTCAGAATCTGCTTGATATCTGGAAAAGATTTAGATATTGTAAAGCCCTCTTTTACATTTCTCACGGCTTTAATACCTGTATATACATGTATCTTATTAAATAAATACATAATAATCTAATGTTCTATGCCTGTGCCCTGATTTTAAATAAGATTTATAATGTAATAAAAGTAGTAGGCATTTGTAATTAATAAAAAAAACTTTGGTTACAAATGCTAATCTTAGTTCCCCGAAGGAGGGAAAAAGAAGTTATATTGAGACTGAATGGGGTTGGTGCTTGAGAACTTGATAGGTCTGAGCCTGAAAAGGCCAATTAAACTTGCGAATGAATTAATTATTTTTCCTGCCGCGATGACGGGTATAAAAAGGGACAGAAAGGATCATTTCTTACCCTTGTGCTGAGGAACGTCTAGGTTACTATTGTAACCCCGGTTCCCTGATGGAGGGAACGAGACGTTGTGTCGAAGAACGACAGTATGGGGTTCGCTCTTGAGAACCAATCGACTCTGACTATATTTAAAAGGCCAATGAAATTTGGCGAATGAAATTTGCATGCAGTGCCCCGCCCCGGACATCCGGGTATAAAAGGGGAGGCGGCTTGCTCATTCATTACCTTTTGTGCTGAGGAACGTAAGGATGACTCACGATCGCTGCAGCGAGCAGCACAGCGACGTGGCACGAAAGGACACAGTATGGGGTTCCTATGTAACACGCCACGGCGCTGTGCTGCGTCACGATCTCTAGCGGAGCGACCCTGACAGGCTCGAGCGGGTCCAATGGTCTGTGCTTCTACGCGAGAGCGTAACCTTCCAGTGGGGAAATGGTAACACGTCCCAGAGCTTTTTAACAAAAAGGTGAGAGGTAACTTACCACCGGTCTCCACGGGCGACGGCCTTCCTATCTCTACAGCGAGATAGCCGCCCGACCGTGAACTGCACTGCCCCTTCAAGGAGGGAGTGCGTTACGGAGGCCACATCCTACCGTAGGGAGGTTAACATGTGGAGATGTACCAATGGTCTCACCTGATAAGGGCAGAAAACTCATGGAAAAATTAGTGTGCATTGCTACCTGTATTTTGGGAGCACCACGTGAGGGAGATCACACATTCACCTAATGGGGGAATTCTGGTGAAGGAATTACATCGTCCGGGGCCACCCCTGAGGGGGGAGCCACTACGTACGGAGCACTGGCTGAAGAAAGGGCCCACCTGAAAAGGGCAGCTCACTCCGATGTTCAGCCTGGTTACAAGGTCCGCTCCGCCCGGCCTGTTACCATGGAGGTGCTGAGTGATGGAATTAGGTTACCTATACTCACCCGTAGGGGAAGTAGAGAGGTAGATTAGAGCACTGAACTCACCTGAAAAGGGAAGAAGGCTCTTTCGCAGGCGTACGCCCGGCCAGTGGCTAGTTCTACCTGCGTAAAACCCGAGCTGATACTGGTTCCACCCTGAGGTTATAAAACCTTGCAAAGGTGTTGGACGTAGCCCACCCCGCAGCTGTGCAGATGTCTGCCAGAGAGGCGCCCGAGCCAACGCCCACGAGGAGGCTACACCCCTAGTGGAGTGAGCCCTCACTGCGAGCGGGCATGGCAGGTTCTGGCATCGGTAAGCCATGGAAATGGCATCCACGATCCAGTGTGCCAATCTCTGTTTGGAGATAGCTCTCCCTCTTTGCTGACCTCCATAACAGACAAAAAGCTGCTCAGAGCTCCTGAAGCTCTGCCAGCGTTCCAGGTAGAAGCGTAACGCTCGTACCGGCCACAGCACTGAAGGAGTTGGGTCTTCCTCCCCCGTGGGGAGCGCCTGCAGGTTCACTACCTGATCCCGAAAGGAGGTGGTAGGAACTTTGGGCACGTAGCCGGGCCGGGGTCTCAGGATGATGTGAGATTAATTCGGTCCGAACTGTAGGCACTCGTTGGACATGGAGAATGCTTGTAGGTCCCCTACCCTCTTGATAGAGGTGAGCGCTACTAGGAGTGCTGTCTTCCTCGTGAGACGAGGAAGGTCAGACTCTACTAGGGGCTCGACAGGGGTCTCGGAAAGGCCCGTTAGGACCACGTCGAGATCCCAAGAGGGTATAGGGCATGGATGCGGGGGATTAACCCGCCTCGTGCCCCTGAGGAACTTGGTGACCAGGCTATGCTGTCCGAGATACTTACCTTCCACCAGCTCATGGTGTGCGGCAGCACTGCACTGATCACACATACTCCGGGCTCTTCACCGTGTGAGGAGCATCAGGACGAGAAGATGCGCCACTTTGCAGCGTACACACGCCTCGTGGTTGGTGCCCTTGCCTGTACGGTTGCATCCGCCACCGCCGGAGCCAACTCGTTCAGGATCTCCTCGTCCTGTCCAGGGCCCAGACATGGAGACCCAGAGGTCTGGTCGTGGGTGCCACACTGTACCCTTCCCCTGAAACGGAATGTCCTTCCGCAGGGGAATGGGCCAGGGGGGAGCGATCGCTAGAGGTATTATCTCTGCGAACCAAGCCTGGTTGGGTCAGCATGGCGCAATTAACAGGACCTGGTGTTCCTCGTCCCTGACCTTGCACAGGACCTGTGCAAGAAGGCTCACTGGGGGGAAGGCGTCCTTCCACTTGTTCCGGGGCCAGCTGTGCGCTAGGGCATCCGTGCCGAGGGGACCCTCGGCCAAGGAGTACCACAGAGGGCAATGGGTGTTGTCTGGCGAGGCAACAGGACCACCTGTGCCTGGCCAAACCGTTCCCATATCAGCCGGATCGTCCCAGGATGGAGTCGCCATTCTCCTCGAGGCGGCATCTGACGAGAGAGCGCGTCGGCTGTCTGGTTCAGGTAGCCTGGGAGAAATACGGCCCGCAGAGATCTTATCTTCTGCTGACTCCAGAGGAGGAGGCGTCGGGCAAGTTGTGTCATCCGGCGCGAGCGTACTCCGCCTTGGCGGTTGACGTACGCTACTGCTGCCGTGCTGTCGGAGCGGATCAGCACATGCTTGCCTCTCACTAGAGGTAGAACCTCCTGAGGGCGAGCATGACCGCTAACAACTCCAGGCAATTGATGTGCCAGTACAGTCGGGGACCCATCCATCGACCCGAACTGTATGCCCGTTGCACACTGCTCCCCAGCCCAACAGGGAGGCATCTGTTGTCACCACAACGTGCCTCAAAACCTGTCCGAGGGATACTGCCACTCGTAAAAAGGTCCTGGAGGACCATGGGCTAGGGTGCTCTGACACTGAGGCGTGATGGCAATCCGCCTGGTGCCTGTGCGCCACGCGCTCCTCGGAACCTGACTCTGAAGCCAATGCTGAAGTGGTCGCATGTGCATCAACCCAAGTGGGATAACCCCAGTCGTGGATGCTATACGCCCCAGGAGCTTCTGAAAATATTTTCAGGGGGACCACTGGACGCCTGAGCCTGCTCAGGCATCGCAGCAAGGCTTGGGCACGCTCATCCATGAGTCGTGTAAATCTGGTGACAGAGTCTAGTTCCATACCGAGATAAGAGATGTTCTCGAGGAGAACTTCTCTTTCCTCAGTTGACCTTTAAACCCAGTCGGCTTAGGTGTGGGAGCACCAGATCCCTGTGTGTACTTTTAGTACATGCACGCCCTGCTCTCTGAGGGGGGTTAGTGCAGCTTCCACGTCTTTCGTGAAGACGCGGGTTGTAGGGACAGACCGAAGGGCAGGACTTTGTACTGGTACACCCGACCCCTAACGGCGAACCGTAGGAACGGTCTGTGCCGAAGAAGGATCGAGACGTGGAAGTACACGTCCTTCGTACGCTTGTGGGGGCTGCAGTGTAGCACACCGTCTGCTTGAGAGTGTGTCTCACTGCAGCGCCGCCGAAGTGACGCAACGTCAAGTCATGACGCACTGTTGGGTCGGATTGACGCAACGTCGAGTCAGACTAACGCAACGTCTTGTTACCGTACACCGTTGCTTGGAGAGTGATAACGGTTGTGTTTCAAGACCAGGGGAGGAAACACTCTTTGAGAGAGAGTGGGCACCGGACCCTGAAAAGGGCCTGGTACGAGTTGGGACGTGGCAGGACCGTCCCGCTCCAGCCACTTTGGAGATGAAATGTCCAGGGCTGAGCATGGTGGTGTTTCCCCCACTGGTTGCCTCCCATCGGTACCATGTCCAACGCTTTCTGCGGGGTGGTTGCTGATGAGTAGGAGTCGCTCTCCTTAGGTTCGCCGTTCTCCGGGTCGCCACCCGAGGGGGAGATACAGCCGGAGTGGTCAGTTGGGAGGGGCGAGGCTGTCTGGGAACAGACGATGCACGGAGCCTAGACGGCACGGAGGCGGCCTGGCTGCGGCGGGGGAGGATATGCTTAATATCCTCTGTCTGCTTCTGCACGGCGGAAAACTGCTTAGAGAAGCTTTCCACCGTGTCACCATACAGCCCACCCTGCGCAATGGGGGCATCGAAAAAGCGAACTTTCTCGGCCTCTCGCATTTGCGCAAGGTTAAGCCAGAGGTGTCTCTCCTGGACCACCAAAGTGGACATCGTCCGACCCAGGGCACGCGCCGTAACCTTAGTGGCCCAGAGGGCCAGGTCAGTCGCAGTGCGCAGCTCCTGCATAACTGCGGGGTCAGAACTTCCCTCTTCGAGCTCCTTAAGTGCCTTGGCCTGGTGGACCTGCAGGATGGCCATGGCATGGAGCGAGGAAGCAGCCTGTCCAGCGGCAGCGTAAGCCTTCGACCTGAGGGTGGAAGAGATCTTACCTGCCTTGGATGGAAGTTTCGGCCGACCTCTCCAGGTAGAAGCGGTCTGAGGGCACAAGTGCACCGCAACAGCCCGCTCCACCCGGGGATGTCAACGCAACCCCCTGCTGCCCCCCCATCGAGGGAAGTGAGGGCGGAAGAGCCCGTCTGCCGTGTATGCGCCGAGAACGGCGCGTTCCACGACTTCGTAATCTCTTCGTGCACTTCCGGAAAGAATGGCACTGGGATCGAGCGTGGCTTTACGCCCTGCTCGGACCCCAGGTACCATGCGTCCAGCCGCGAACGTTGGGGTGACGGCGGAGCCGTACACTGAAGCCCAATGCTCGCGGTGGCCCGGGAAAGCATGGCCGCCATCTCAGGATCCGGATCATCCCGGGACTTACCCGCCAGAGGCGGAAGCTCCAGGATGTCCTCCGAATCCGAGGCTAGCAGGTCACCCTCCGATGCTGCGACAGACAGCCCGTCCTCATCCCGGAGGGAAGCGAGAGACGGCGTACCGTCTCTCACTGATGGGGTAGACGAGCGTGCCCAGGTATAGACGTTCCGCGAACCAGAGGCTGACGGGGTTGCATCTATAGTGTCCTCGTAATCATGGACGCGGCTCCCCGAGACCACCGACCGTGCCGTAGCCGCAGCCAGCGATCCAAAGGGAGCTGACGAAATGGTGGCTCGCTCTCCAAGGAAAGAAGCCACCCGTGACCGCAACGTCTTGATCGACATCTGCTCGCAATGCGGGCAGGTCGGTCGCATAAATGCCGCCTCAGCGTGCTGGAGACCCAAACACATGAGGCAGACATCATGGGTGTCCCCATCTAGGACAAGCTTGCCACAACCAAGAGAACAGCTATGCGCCATGAGGCAACACGCTGTTTAGAAATTGCTCTTTTATTGAAAAAAGAGAAGACACTCTCTGTCTTCTGCTGAGACGTTCAGGGGAGCCGAAGTTGGACAATCCGCTGCAAAACGCGTCATGACACCAGCAGGAAGATGATCGCCAGAAGTCGATTCTTGCTTCAGACTCGAAGTCATCCGCCAGGTTCCGAAGAACAAAAGGTAATGAATGAGCAAGCCGCCTCCCCTTTTATACCCGGATGTCCGGGGCGGGGCACTGCATGCAAATTTCATTCGCCAAATTTCATTGGCCTTTTAAATATAGTCAGAGTCGATTGGTTCTCAAGAGCGAACCCCATACTGTCGTTCTTCGACACAACGTCGAGAGACCGACAGAAAGGGAACCTAGGAAAACTCCCTAGGACTCTGCAGTGGCAGCCGAGTGTTGTTGCATGAAAGGACACAACATCTCGTTCCCTCTTTCAGGTTACTATGGTAACCATTCGTCACCAGAGAAGTTACCTTTCAGTTGGTCTCTCAAGGTTGTGTTAAGACTAAACGGGGTTCCTTTATAATCATTACTCACACTACGGCTGTGTCTTTCCAGCGGGAACCGGTATTGTATTGGGAAAACTGCTTGTCTTGTGACACTGGGGAAAACATTACCCATCTAATCAAGGACCTACACTGGGGAGATCACATCCCACCCAAGGGGGGTAACATGTGAAGAATACCACATGGTTCGCAAAACTTGGGGGAGAACATCATGGGAAGATAGTATGCGTGGTTCCATTTTGCGGGAAACCCAGTCTTAGGTGGAGGCCCACCTGGGGGAGATCACTGGACTGGCCATGCAGGGAAGTCTCAAGTGAAAGATTATATAGTAACAGGGTCACCCTTTTAGGGGATCCTTTGTATATGGAGCTCAAGCTCAAGTCAGGGGTAAGCCCTACTTGGGTAAAACACTTCCAGATTCAGTCTGAATAGCAGGGCCGCTCCACATGGCAAGCTACTGTAGAATAAACTTAGTGAAGGGATAGTTTGCCCGTACTCATGCTCTAAAGGGGGGAAGTAGAGGAGTAGGAAGGAGAGCAAATAAACTATCCTGTGAAGTGGAGATGGCACTTTCTCAGGTGTCGCAACCCTGATCCTAAGTGTTGCCACCTAGGACCCAAGTATAGACCAACTCCACTCGTAAATTGTAAAACCTTGTAAAAGTGGTGGGTATAGCCCAGTCCACTGCTCTACATATAACTACTAGAGAAGCACTCTGCGCCAGTGCCCATGAGGAGGCTACATCGAGACTGGGACTGATACGCCGTTGTTATGGTGCTTGCAAACCAGTGTAAAAACCTTTTTTAGAGATGGTTCGATGCTTTTGCTGATCTCTGAAACAGACTAAGAGCTGCCCAGAGTTATTGCAACTCTGCCTGCGATCCACACAGAGGTTCAAATTGCATACAGGACACAGCACGGATGAGGTTGGGTCTTCCAACCCTGCGGGATTGCCTGCAGGTTCACCACCTGGTCCCTGAAGGGAGTGGTGGGAACCTTGGGCACGTGGCCAGGCCAGGGTCTCAGGATAACGTCAGCTTGGACTCACTGGACAAAGAGAATGCGTGAAGATCCCCGTCTCTTTTGATGGAGGTGAGCGCTACAAGGAGGAAGATGAGGAAGACTAGCTCGATCCAAGGGCTCGAAAGGGGATCACTGAGGCCCTATAGGACCACAGTCAGGTCCTAAGATGGTACGGAGCATGGCCTGGGTGGATTCACCTGCAATACGCCCCTCAGTCTAGTGTCTTGTGATCAGGTTATGTGGTACAAGAAGTTTCCCATCCACCAGATTGTAGCGAGGGGCTATTGCAGCTACATGCACTTACAGGTTAGAGGGAGCTTGCTGCTTTGCATGCCGCTGTTGTAGGAAGGACAACACGACACGGATCTTGCACCTTCATTGATCCTCAGGGCATGAGGAACAACAAGACAAGAAGGGCACCTCTTCCATTCGTACAGACACTGAGTGGAACCCTAGCCTGAGCGATTCTACTTGCGACCGCTGGTGGCCTGTCCAGGAGCCAGACATGGAGTTTCCATAGGGACAGAAGGTCTTTCATCAGGGGAATCGGCCAGGGGGAGTGGTCATCAGAGCCACTAGCCACGAGAACCAGGTGCGGTTGGGTCCTCGGGACTCTCAGACAGGCAAAACCAAAATGGGCAATGAATGTCATCTCGGGAGGCCAACAGAAGGTCTACCTGTGCCTGGCTGAAGTGACCAGATATCAACTGAACTGAGTGGGGATGGAGCAATTCCCTGGCCAGGGCTGCTGACGGAAGAGCACATCGGCTCTTCGTTCGAGACCCCAGGGAGGTATATGACAGGCATTCTTGCCTTGATCAGATATGAAGAGGACAAACTTAAACGGGCATCTTGGGAACTGGACCACATAACCTAGACGGGGCTGGCATATTTGCAAGGTGGATGCTTAGGGGGCCATGCCCGCATACTTCCTCAGGGCCGGCTTACTCCAGGGCGCCGGCTGTACAAGAGGCTTTTGAGCCGGGGCTGAGAAGAGGCTGCACTGTGTCGTCACACCAGCAATTGAAGAAGCCAAAAAACTAAAAGTAAGGAATGATCCCTTCCGTCCCATTTTATATCCATCATCGTGGCAGGAACAGGAACTGATTCATTCCCCAAGTTAATTGGCCTTTTCAATAGGTTCAGACGTAACAGGTTCTCAAGCACAAACCCCATTCAGACTCACACAGGGTGAAGGGATTGGCTGAAAGTATACTACAATTATTACAAAAAAACAACTTAATTATGTGTATTTCTCAAAAAGCATCTTTTGTGTTTTACATAAGAACGTCTTATATATACGATTGTGTTTGACACAAGGGTGAATCACTAATTTCCACATTTCCATTTTTTATATCTCATTGACCTGTTCCACAGCTTTTTAAGACGCTGGGTTGAGTCGAGTCCCTGCTCCACCCTTCTCTGAAGAGAAGCCAATCGCTGCTCCAGCTTTAACGTAGACACGCCCATTATGTCTCTAGGAGTGCCTTCTTTACTGAAAAAAATCTGGGACTGCTGTCTGTGGCCCTCATCCAAAACCAGACTGACCCGAGCTCTGTTCTCCTCCAGGGCTGACTGGACATTCTATAGCAAAAGAGATGGATGAAACATCATTATCGATATTGTATGATTCTACAAATAGGATACTGTCAATAATTCAGCACCCGTATAAAAAGTTGTCACATCAAAGTGAACAAGAAAAACTGCTACATGAACAGTGCATACAAATGGAGTTCCAAATTACATTTCCCTCACACCCTTGGTCCATACAGCTAAAAACACAATAAAACTATATATTTATGAAAAAAAACTTTAACTTAAATCTTTAATTTTGAGTGGGAGAAAACACAAAATTAAAAAAATTAAAGATGAAGTTGTCCGACAATATTATTTTATATTTTCATTTTAATAAGAAATATTTAAAGTGACAGTTTTTGATAATAAATGAAAAAACTTAATCAAAAATTGTCTTATCATTTACTCACTCTCTTGTCATTAATTATTTTAGTTCTAATATTTTGAAGTATGTTGGGAACTGGCAGCAATTCACCTACATCGGTTTTGTGTAAAACTATAGAAGTGAATAAGTGCCGCTGGTGTTCGGTTACCTACTTTCTTCAAAGAAATATATTTTGTAAAAAAATTATTTATAAATATATTTATTTTGTAAGAAATATATTTATAAAAAAGTTATATAGATTTGAGATGACAAGATGCAGCATAAATGACATTTTTGAGGGAATGTCACTAGATATATAAAATATATTATTATGGTAAATTCTGGATTTTGGAAACAATAACCATGCCCTGATCTCTTAACATTGCCCTGTTGTTTTTTTAAAGGTATTCACGTGGGTCAATATGCCAAATGAAATACATTATGTGTCACCTGATAGATTGACAAATTTTCGTTGAGCTGCTCCCCAGTATATTCCCGCAGAGGCACGATAGGAAGTTGAGTCTCTAGGCTCTGCAGAAGCGTACTTAACCAGGAATGATTTTCCTCACATTGAGCACAAACCTGAAAAAAGGCTGTGATCAGATATTGATTACAAAAAGGTTATTTTTATCTATGTATTTTTAATTTATTCTACTCATTTTTAATTCATTGATCCATTCACCCTGAATAACAGCCTCACATTTATAAACTCTATACAAATGTTATTACAAATCAGAAACTTGTGTTTCCCCCTCTTACCTGCAGCGCTACCTGCAGTACTGTTCCGACACCCTGAGCCTCCCTCAACACACTGAAAACTTGATCTTCCATCTCAGACACTGCAGTTTCCCAGCCGGAGGGTGCGCTGTTTGCCATCCGCACACTTAACCTCTGCAGTCTCCGCAGGTGAGATCCCAGAGACAAGAAAAATCTCTGTGTGAATTCACAAATTTAGATGAGTAAGAGGGGCCTACACTCATGGTCTTTAAGATGTTATGGAGTTAAAATTGTTTTTTGAGAGGTCTGTTGTCAATGTTTGTTACACATACCATGTGTGTGCTAAGCTCTGTGTGTAGTTGTGCTGCGTTCTTGATCTCCAGCTCAGAGGTACGGGCGAGTTTCTCTGTTCCCACATGCAGGAGTTTCTGAAGACCCTTAAGTATTCTCTCACTCATCTGCTGCTCATCTATACTCCATTGCACAGATCCACAACGCTGTTCTAGATCCCTCCATACACTCTCCAAAACAGCCTGCAGAGTGGGAAAATATGTTTATATAATGCCTAATGTACAACTCTGTAAAGTCAATTGTTCATAAACACGATGACAAATATACTTATAGCATAGTGCAAATGTTTCATGATATTAAAAACATTTGTACTTTGTCTTTAATTATATTAATAAATATCCGATCATGCACATTTTTCAAAATATCTTCTATTGTATTTTTTATTAGAAAGTCATACACAGGTTATAATTGACATTATGGAGAATAAATAATTTTTGTACAAAAAATTTTAATTTCCCAAAAGATATTTTGTGTTTTGCAGAAAAATAAAATAATGAGGGTGAATAAATACTCCTTTTTTTGGGCGTATATTTTTATAATAATCAAACACCTCTACTATTATGTGCATGTTTGCAATATTACAAAGGCTATATTTAAAATACTTTACTCATTAAACTTTAATCATACTGTACCTCCATTGTGCTTATCTGCTGTGTGAGGTCAGATGAGGGTTGACTCTGATTTTCTGTCTCTTTGAGTTCCATCAGCACTCTCTCATTCTCTTCCACCTCCTGTTTTAACTCAGTGACAACCTGCACATGGAAAGGTCAAAATCTCAAGCATCTCATGCTTACTGTGAGTGGTCATTAAAATAAAACCTCTGTTCCCTTTCACCTTTGGAACAGACTATGTTAACATATAATCTGACCTTCATATATTATATAGAAGGTACTGCTATCTTTGTCCTATTTACAATTACATTCTTAAAGACTTTCTTGTAGAAAATACAACTGTTTGTTTTAAGCTTTTGCATTAACAACTAATGCCAGTCACTTAAAGTGAACTGTAGGATTGACAGCAGCATGAAGACCATATGACAAATGTGAGAACTTGAGTGTAATTCAGACTCCTCTAAAACAAAATCCGGATTCATTCATACAATCAGAACACTCCGTATTTATCAGAAGTCTTAATCACGCTCATCACTTCTCACATCATGTGTTGTTCTTCACAGGTGCATGCGCTCACCTGCAGCTGTGTGTGAAGATCACGGTGGGTTTCTTCATTAGTTGTAGGGTTCAGGGCTGACTTGTTAGTTAGTACTGAGTCATGCACGTCTTGTATTTTTCTCTGCAGGGTTTGACAAACACAAGGAATTCTACATTTGTATTATATCAACAAATAATTTTTAGTTTGGAAAGTATAAATGGATGTATATTAAAAAAGACATGGGAATAAACATAATAAATTTTTCACTACAGGGACACACAGGGTGAGTTATGAGTGTGAGAACTTGAGTGTTTGAGCATTAAAACCTGATAAGACCTAACTGCTGGAATATAAACACGTACTGAAAATACAATGTCAGCTTTCTGCATAATTTTGTCTTTTTAACTTTTGTTGACTTTTTCTGTGTAATCTTTTTCAAACTTTTTCAGACATTTTTAAGATGTAAATCTTGAATCAAATGATGCAACTTTAGTGAAAGACTAAACTATGTCGTTTGTGGTAGTCTACCAGAGAACTATGGAAATCAGACCTGCAGTTGGGTAATCTGTTTTTCTCGGTCTTGTAGCTGTGTCTGTTTCTCCATCAAAGTCTTTTGAACTTCACACACACGCTGCATCAGCAGGTTCAGACACAATGATGACTCTAAAACTGTTGAACCTGAATCTAACACCTTAACGACCTCTGACCCCTGGGAGGTCAATCCATCATACAGAGAGGACAGCTCAGCAGATACATCCTGTTAATGAAACGAAGAGGAAATATAAGGAGTGGATGGTTGAAGAGATAGGTGAAGATTAAATGGATGGAAGGAGACCTGTAGCTGCTGCAGCTGGTTTTCTATGTCTATGAGGGAGATCGCTGGTTCAAAAAGGACCGCGTGTGTAAGCGAGCGAAGAGTGAGACTTACGGCACTCAACACTTCAAACAGACCTTCATCGAGAGACTGATGGCCCTGCAAGGACAGACAGATAGAGAGAGATATTTTAAAAGTGAAAATAACATTTAATGTAAGAAAAGAATAAGATGATAGTATCCAACAGGTGTTTAAGTGTGTCTGTGCGCGTATGTGTATGTAAAAACTAATGCAAAGGTATAGGCCCTCAAGATCTCTGCGCTCCGCAAAAGAGGCGAGACTTGTGGTACCAGCTCAAAAGGGTAAGAAATCTCTCTCTCGAACGTTCTCTGCTTCAGTTCCTCGATGGTGGAATGATCTGCCTCTGGCTTCACGCTTGTCAGACTCGGTCTCTATCTTTAAAAAACTCATAAAAACTCATCTTTTCCGGCTACATCTAACTCACTAACTCACTACTTTTCTAACCTACTCACTCTATCAAAAAAACAAAAACAAAAAAAAAACTTACTTTTTAACTTCTCTCTCTGTGTAACTTGGTAGCATTGTTGTAGCACTTGTTCACCTATTGTTGTATCGGCTATTTACCGCTTCATTGTCTCCTCGACTATTGTAAGTCGCTTTGGATAAAAGCGTCTGCTAAATGACTAAATGTAATGTAATGTAATGTAAAAAAAATTAATGTGCTTATAAACACTGATTACAAGTTTTTGCAATGAAAAAAATAAAGCAGAGTTAGTAAAAGTTAATCAGATTTACTTACATTTTACATACATATAAACAAAACTTTACCAGTATTTCTGTTTCAAGAAATGGTTTAACGTAAAAAGACAAAAAACTAAACATTTTGAGTGTATGTTGTGTGTGTGAGACACCTGTGTAAACGCTGAATGTTCCAGTTCTTTAAGACGTTCATTACATGAATGAATCTCCTGCCGACAGAGGGAAACTGCTGGTTCACTCCACAAACATACAGATGAAGCGAACATCTGTTTTCACAGAACACACAAAATAGGGATTCAGAGATCAGTTTTAAATGCAAAGAAAACACAAATAGATTTCAAATAGAGTCCGGTGGGGTCAGACCTCAGACGGATCTTGTTCTGTATCTCTATCCTGCTGTGTCTTCTTTTTCTCAGTCAGTTGACTGTGAAGGTGCATCCACTTTCTGTGAACTGCTAATAGGTTTTCTTGTTTTTTGTCTTCAATCTCTGTTGCTGATGGAGGGCTGTAGGGTACAATGTACAAGTGTTAGTTTCTAACCTGAAAGTGTGTATTCTCTATATGTGTGTGTGTGTGTGTGTGTGTGTGTGTGTGTGTGTGTGTGTGTGTGTGTGTGTGTGTGTGTGTGTGTGTGTGTGTGTGTGTGTGTGTGTATTAACAGTAGACACCTGATGTGTTCTTCAGTGCTTTGGCTGTGTGCTTTGGCTCGAGTGCCTTGAATTGAGATGGCTTTAGTAAGATCTCTCTGCTCATTCAAACCATGCTCCAGTTCCTGAAAGAAAGAAAGCAGGGCTCTGTGATTTGCATCATAAACAGCTGTATTTACACATATATTGTCACTATTTACTCACTCTTGTCATTTCAAACCTGTGTGAAACACAAAAAAGTATGTTGAAGAACAACAGTGTCACCCAACCAGAATGGGTGCAAGTTACCAACATTCTTCAAAATATCTTATTTTTGTTTTGTTATGAAAATCGTACAGGTATAAAATGACAAGACGGTAAATGAAGGCACACTTTTCATTTTAAACCATAACTAACACAATGTTGGTCAGACTAATGTTTAAAGTATATTAATGTGCACCTTCTGTTGTTGAAGACTGCTCTGTCTGAACAGTTTGCCTCTGGAGGAGCTCAGCATCTCTTGCACACTACTGCTGCGTGTTAACCTGGCCTGCAGGGTGCGCTCACTCTTAACACACACCTACAGAGACATACAGAGCATTATAACTCCTCAGCCCACTTCAAGACACTTTACAAGCAACACTTCAAGATTTAATGCTTGTAAAAACAAGCCGGAATTAGCATGTTAATGATCCCCTTCCATCACCTGCCATCTGCTCATGACAACACCTGGATTAAGCTGTACCCTACCCAAAAAACATTCTGCCTGGATTTGTTTGTGTTCGTTTACCTGGTCCTCACTGTGTGTATCCTGTAGCTGTAACTGGACTTTTACTAGTCTGTTCTTCAATAGCTGGAGTTTTGTGTTGAGCGATTCAGCCTCATGTTGTTCCTGGTCTTTCAACCCAGACATGGGAAGACAGGAGATCTTCTGCTCGATGTCCACCAGAATTGTCTATGCAAAACACACAAAGTTCATAATTAATATATAGATATACTGTTTATCAATATGTTGATATTTCATCGACTTGGTGTACATCTTCTTTGCTATCAATATACTTTATGTAAGCGCACAGCCACACTGTTCTGAATCCACCAGAGATCAAAACAGCAGCTAAGAGGCAGGTAACAGGTGTTTAATAGTCCATTTGACACATTACTTAGAAAAACACAGATAAACAAAATTCCCATTATAAGTTAAACAAACAGAATAGAAAGTGTTATCGTGTTTCTCCACCTGTACATCCTGCAGCAAAAACTGAGATTTTGAAAACTTTTACAACCATATCTACCATCAATGTATTGTTATAAATGTATATTTAAGAATACATTTTTATCAATTCCAGCATTATGGGGTTGACACTTAAGAAAATATCTGATAAATATTTGATACATTAACCCCTGATTAAAATGGCATACATAAATCCACAAAATATTTTATATTAAGGGGGGGGGTTAATACAAGGATGCAACAAAAAGATATTTGTTTTTGAGAGAAAACATACCAGGAGTTCTGTGAATTAAAATCTTTCAACCAGAAGCAATAATGCCGTATGAAGATTACTCTTTACAGAATGTAACATTATTGCAACTGTATATTCATATGTGTGGGTCAGTTGTGGTCTGGTGGTTAGAGAGTTGGACTATAAGCAGAAGGTTGTGGGTTTGAATCCAAGTGCCAGTAGACAATAACTGAAGTGCCCTTGAGCAAGACATCTTAACCCTGTTTGCTCTGAAGTGATAATTGGTCACTGCACAATACTTGTAAGTAGCTTTGTATTAAGGTGCCCAATGAATAAATGCAAAACAGACCGTATTATATGTAGTTAAACCACCAAATGATATTATCTGACAAATCTGTATGGTCTAAACCTTTAGTAAAAACATTTGGTTGTCATTTGCATGGAATTGCCCAGCAGCTTGCATAAACTCTATATATTTATATTGTGTGTATGAAGAGCCTACACATATCTATTGTAGTTTTTGACAATTTACCAGGTCAGTGTCCTAGGGCCCTGCTGAATCCCTGAATCTTTGATGAGAGACTCGGATTACATGGCTGTAAGAGAACAGGATGTCGAAAATATGTGAGCTACCCTACATAACTAAAATAGATGTTTAAAAAATACCAACCATTTCAATATTATAGTGACCAGGTCTGGCAAAAGATGCCCAGGAATTACTACAGCCCAATTGGTATTTAAATATATATCAGAACGAACTGTCCAAATTAATAATACTAAGTCCAAACAGCATTATACTACTGAATGTTCAATTTCAAAGTCAGAAGAACACAAACATCCTTGTTCTTTTTGGCCTTTAGAACATGCCATAAAAGATATGATGGGGTAAATTAACTCATTTTGACACAGAACACAAGCTTGAAGTTCATCCTGCTGAAACTGACTGAAGTAATATTGGATCAGTGTTTGACAGACAGGAAATAATATTACCCTGCAGACTCTCACCTCAGATATCAGAGTCGAAGGGAAATATCGGCCCAGAAATAACCAAAGAAAAATAAGATTTTCTTTCGAAGAGAGAAGCTGAATGTCTTAACGCATTGAGACTTTCATGCTTATGAATAGAGTGTCAGTAGACATGCACATGCATGTCATTCAAGAAAAGAGAGACAGACATCCTCACAGCGCCTCAAAGGTAAATAAGACACAAAGTACTTTACTTGGTACATTTAATCATGACCTACAATACCTGTGTTGCTTAAATGCACAAACGCATATGCATACACTCACTCACTCACACGCATGCATGCACACACACAAACACACACACAACACACCTATATTTATCTTTATCTAAATAATGCCTTAAAACACACACACATGCTGTGACTGTACAGTATACGTGACTCTTTTCCAAAAATGACAATGATAATTTACAAAAATAAGGGAAATGATCTACACCTTGCTATTTTATCTACCATCAATGCATCCAAATCATAATATTTTTGTAACCGTAGCCACTGGACTCATATAAATCCACATGACCCCAAAAGATTTGAACATTGAAATGCATTAAACAGAAACATAGAAACCCAATAGAAGCCTTTGCATGAATTCTTATCGTTTCCATTAAAATACTACGTTACACTTTCAATTATTTAACAATAACTAAAGTCATTAAATGCATTAATGCATCAAATGAATTAAGAATAATATTAATTCAGTTTGATTGATGATGATGACGGTTTACATTTATTTCACTATAGTATTTAGCTAATGTAAGCTGATGTAAGTTAATTTTAGTTGATGGATTTCCTAAGGTTAACTAATATTAACTAATAGCATCATATTGCAAAGAGTAACATAATACCATTATGAACCATTTTCTCCATAACAACCATCACAAAATTCATAATCCCAATCGGATTTAATAGAATCAACAGAATCCATCACATCATAGTGTAGTCTTATAAAGGAACAGGAAGCAACTTTGATCTCCGTGCAGTAAAACATAAAGATGATTATATTATATAAAGAGATCTTATATCTATAGACATCTGTAACAGTCTAAGTATGTGTTAAAGTTAAGCGGCTGATATAATAATATAGAATGAAAACTGAATGTGGCAGAACCAGAGACAGTCAGGACATTCTGACAGGTTAAACACTTCCTCTATTACTGAGCCAGCATTTCACGATGCAGAAAAAGACAGCAAATATACACTTGACACCCAGCACTTGCCAGCTACTTCTTTCACACGAAACTGTTAAAACCTGTTGACATTCTCATTGACAGCAAGGAGTTTGACCTTTGAACTGTGGGTGTGCGTGTGTGTTTGTGATTACCTGGCAGGAGTGAAGTTGTTGCTCAACGTTGTGTTGCATGGCCAAGTCCTGCACTCCCTGTCTCGACCCCTCCAGGCTGATCTGCACTCTCTCCAAACACACCTCCAGCTGCACGGCCCTCTCACGGCAGACATGGAGCAGCCCGTCACCAGACAACCATCCACCTGAGTCCCCAGCTTCACCCGTGACCTGACAATCACACAGAGAGGCTAGGCAGATGCACAAAGATTGCTCTACGTGGCAGAAGGGTGTGTAGTAGAAGAAGGCATGTTAAGGTAAAGACAGGTGTATTGAGAGGGAGAGAGAGAGAGAGAGAGAGAGAGAGAGAGAGAGAGAGAGAGAGAGAGAGAGAGAGAGAGAGAGAGAGAGAGAGAGAGAGAGAGAGAGAGAGAGAGAGACACCTGCTATGGCTGAGTGCAGTAGAAACACAGTTCACAAAAGCACAAACTCTGACACATTGGGTGTGTCCACTGACCCACAGAAAACTTCAACACTATGTCACACTTTCATACTCATTGCTGCTCTGTTTGTCTTTCTCACTCAAGCTTTACTCTTTTGGTTTTTTCAACATCCCTCAGGTGCAATCTTTTCTTCAGTGAATTGTCTCCGCTTTCATTCTGCTCATTTATTCTGTATCTCTCTCTTTCTCACATTCCCCGGTTTACTCCACCCACCTGCGGCTACAAATACTTCCTGGAATGTCGTCACTTTCGAGGATAGTGTGACAGGTACCTACACAAGCATGTTTGTTTCTCTTTATTGGTTGGGGTTTTTCTATGTTCATACCACTCGTATTGAAACAGCTAAGCTTTATAAAGAAATTGATTATTTTATATTTTGAAGAAAACAACATTGGTCATCAAAATATCTTCTATGTGTTTCGTATTATTTAGGGTTGCAGTGACATGATGAATGACTTGACAATGATGAATTTTTACTTTTCTGCTTGGTTCTCAAATAGTTATTATTAGGTTTTATAATTTTAGTATGAACAACCTAATGAGTTAAAAATTGGAATTCCGGCCTTGAACTGACCAAATATACCAAGAATCTATTTCAATTTATACCAGTCCTACTTTCTCTAATTCATGCCTTTGCACCTTTTTCACATCTATGATATTGTATTTTTGTCTAAATTTGAAGATTGATGGACTTCTAATAATAGTGGGGATCCTACAGAGCATAACTGTTTGGAGACTGAATGAATATATTCTCCGTTGTTCATTGAAGCTATGTTATTTACTATGGTTTATATATTTTTATAGACTGTAATTAATCTTTAAATATGAAGAACTTTTAGATATATTTATTTCCAGCCCATTATTTGTTTTGTACATATACAGGTACTAAACCTCTGAGAAAACACGTGATGCATAAATGCATGTTACAATCCACCAGATCTAAGTAAAGTTTATCGACATGTGTATCTTTTCATCCTTCTGAAGTTTGTATTTAAAAAGCTCTTGACAATTTGTGAAGCATACAGTATTTCTGTGGGCACAGACACATTTTTTTTAAACATCTGAGTAATAAAGTAAAGTTCAGTGTGTTAAATATTAAAATATTCAGCGACTCGTGATTAATAAGATGTTATTTGAAGGATTCATGTAGTTGCACTGCAAAATTCATGTTATTAAATCCAATCATACAAATGCTGATCTCAGACAACATTCCACACATTAATAGACTTCCAATATTTCACTGGGAAAAAAAGGACAAATAATTAATACTGATAATCATAATGTCAGTGTAAAGTTTGTTGTCAGTAGGGTGAGAGAATTCAACTTGTCTGTATCTGTGCTTACCAAAGATCTGCTTGTAGCCAATGGCTCTGTCTTCTCCATTTGGGTTTTGTTTGTGATCTGCATGTGTGTGTCTTGTGTGCTTATGTTGTCCTCTGTGTTTGACTGAATGTGTGTATCTGCAGGGGGTATAAGGTGACCTAATGCCACAGTTAATGTTGTGTCTAAAGATTGAGGCGAATACAAGGTGGTCTCTGAAGCCTCTGATGCATGCTGTATGGGTATGGATGTAAATTTGGAGACACCCAATATTTGTGATGTTCCCTCTACCTTATCAGAGGGCCCAACAGTAGATAAGGTCAACATGTCCCCTGTGTCTGTGTTCTGTGACTCTAAATGTTTGCTGTGTGTGAGTGTGTCACTGGTCTGTTCCCCCTGCCATGCACCCTGCTCCTGACAGACAGAGAGAAAGAGACGAGCGAGTGTAAATTTTCGTTTTGGAATTTATTTTTTCCTTTTGTTGCAAGATGGTTTTGTTCACAAACGAGAAAGGAAACAGGTGAACATGCACAGGTTTAGCTCAGTGCGTTTACATGGCAAAGAATGAAAAAAATACAAATTAATGACATAAATAAAATATACTAATATTCTTAACATCTTGAGCGGGAAAAACCTTCATTTCATAGAATGTGTATTGTAAACAATCGTTCAGGAAAAACAATAAATAACTCGTAATACACATGCACTCAGACATTATTGTGCAGAATGAGCAGATGCTTGCATAAATTTGTAGACTTTTAATGTTCTCATACAATTGTTACACTCAAACCCCCCCTCCCGAAAAACACACTGGTACAGAAATATATAAACACATGCCATGAAAAGAGTTTAGGGTCTTCTTTGATAAAACAGTTCCGTATTTAGTAGCTGAAAGTCAAATACAAGTAACCATGCAATGACAAGCATGAAAAAATACACAGATTTTCCCCGCTTAAAACATATGCGAAATGGCACTTGCTGTATTTGCAAAGAAGGTCAAAAAAAGTACAGCATATTCAGTGTGCACAATAAGCTTTTCACATCCAAGGATGCTTTGTTCTCCATGGCTCTTTACTACAGTGTCTACACTGGAAGCCTCATAACCTCACAAAAACCTTTAGGAATACTTAAAAGGGAGAACAACATATCCCACTTTTCTAAGTGGAAATACATTCAAACTTTAAATAGTCTTTGTATGGGCTATTTAAGAATGGTAAAAAGCTTTATACAGTAAGCTGAATTTGAATGTGATTCAACTTAAACAAAAAAATATAGCATTACTCTTACCCACATGATACTTTTATTTTAAATAGTGAAGAGAAACTAAGTTATACAATAGAAAAGCAGCATTGGCACTGGCAGCTCCACTTGTAATGGAAGCATTTTTTGTCGCCAGATTGTATGCATCCAGCATAGACACAGTCTAACGTGTAAACATTATAATACTAAGGAAACACAAAACGTTCTTTTGTTTAGAAAAGTTTTTCTCTTGTGTGTCCTGTACTTCTGTCAGGACAATGTAAAAAACAAAAGTGGATTTACAGTATTCCTATTCAATACATAGCATTTTGCACAGCACTGCACAACACATCGTCCATGTAAATGCACTGAGAAGAGAGTTCTAGCACAGGGAACATCTACATCTACAAGTTCTAGAGTTGGAAGTTAAGACATTGAGGGTCTTTAAGGAGGGGACTACAGTACAACTAGGAGACCAGACACCTCTGTAGGCCTCTGGGAGGGGACGAGGAGGAGATGTCTGTAACAGAGGAGGTATTGGTTACCATGTCTGCAGGGTGAGATTCGCTTTCTTCTGTGGCTTCGGATGAAGCTTCTGTTCCAGAGGCGACAGATGTGTCTGCTTCTGTGTCCACCGCAACCTGCTAATATAGAGAGAACTCACTCCATACCACTCCAAATGTACATTTACAGTACAATTTCACAGTACATTCTAGATGTTTTCAACCAGGTTGGATAATTGTGATGGTTAAAGAACTTTTTAGCAGAGACATTTTCAATGTCAATCATAATTTTCAATTGTAAAGGTAAATGTAAACTTAACTGTTTACATTTAATAAAAAAAATATTTGGCTGCTTAATTCTGTGTTTGGTATCACATCTCGCCAATACTCACCAATATATTTTAAAACATGAAAACATAAATTCCTTTGATTCCTGATTTACCTTTGAGTCGGTTGCTTCTGTGTGCTCAGGCTTTTGCTCTGTAGGATCAACCAGAGTTGAAGAAACAGTTTCCTGCATAAAAAACTACATTTTAATGTTGTTAAATAGAACCGTTTAACTTAAAGTAATATTTTTTAAACCTGTATGGCTTTCTTTCTTCTGCAAGAAACAAAACAATATATTTTGAAGAATGTTGAAGCTCAGAACTCTCAATAATATCATTATGCTGAATTTTCCCCAATTAAGAGACTCTAAATCAAAGCGACAAGTGATTCAATCTGCATAAAGTTTTAATGTGCCACATTTATTGTGATTCTCAAGTAAGGAAGGATTTGAAAGATGAACACAATCAATGAAAGCAAGATGCAGCTATACTGTCCCCTGCAGGACATGTGAGCATGCACATGATAATCCAATCAACACATGACAACTGGACTGTTCAGAAAAATAACATTTTAAAATAAATAAATAGGTTATATTTCATGAAATTACTAAAACACAAGCAAGTGTCAGCAAAGCATGAAATGCTAAATAAAAACAGATCTGATCCAGAGATGCCTTTTTATTACCTCCATGACTGCGCTGGAGGATGTGTCAGGGTCCATTGAGGAGGCAGACATTATCCCTGCCTCATCGTCTGTTTGATCTTCAGATTTTTCACTTTTTTCATCACCTTCATCATTATCATCTTCTTCTGTATTCTCCAAATCTTCACAGAGGTTCCCCACTTCATCAGACTCCTGCTTTCACATTTCAAAGACAATTTAACACAAACACACAAGCTCAGCACAAGTCACACCAGAGAGCTGTTTTTTAAAAACCAAACCTCTCAGGATTTGTGAGAATATAGAGCATTATGAAAAGATAGCTTCACCTTTAAAGCATGAATTGACCTCTGAAAGCCATGATAAAGATCGAATAAAATCTGAAGTTGACATTTTTCTATAATAACTTAACTTAATAAACAATTAAAGCTTGCTGCTGTAAAAATTTGTGCTTTATTAAAACAACTGATTTTGAGTGTGTGTGTACCTCTGCCCCTGTGGGTGTGTGTGCTCCCCTCTCAGATATCCAGGTGAGTCTCTGTTCATTTGAGGATGGCTCCACTGTCATGAGTGTCGCTCCAGATTTCTTCAATGCGTCCTCCTCTACATGCACAATCTGAATCTCACCAGTCTCCTATAGACACACTATCATCAGCATGTCTGTCTCTCAAAAGTGGTGTCTTTGAAACTAAAAGAATACAAGGTTTTGTCTTACTTGTGTTTCCTCCTCAGCGATAGTGGGTGGGACACAGAGGAGTGGGGCACTGCTGTGGGATGGGACATTAAGGGATGTGGTATCGGGAAGTGGGGCAAAAATCTCCTGCACTTCAATCGAGTATTCTAAAGCCAACTGAGACACAATGGACACAATTTCAATCCCTGCACAATTCTATGGTGTTTGTGTGCATGTGTGTGTGTGTACCTGTTCTAGTTCCAGGAGCTGTTTCTGTAGTAGTTCAGCTCTTTTAAAAACTAGAAGCTTATTTTCAGCTTTGTCAGGAAGACAAAGACCCTCCTTACAATTCTGAATCTCTGCCACGGTCTTCTTCATCAAGTCAATCCTGTTCTCTGTGGCCTACACAAACACATTTGCATTCGTACAAAATTTTTATCAAAAGTGACTTTTTGTGTTTATGACTAAATGCATTTTAATAACTAAAAGTCTTTATTACTAAGATTTTTTATCTTGATTTATAGTACAAATGTCTAATCCTTAAAATGAAACAAAAAACACTTTAATTCCACAATTACTTTTCTGAATTATTGAATAGAAATTTCCTTGTTTGACTCTTGATTTCTATTTATAATATTTATACATTTGTTCCAGAAAACAAGAAATTTTATTTATTTTATAATTTTATGTAGTTGTTGAACAAAAAAAAATATTTTTATATAAAAATAAATTAATATTAAAATACACTCAAGACTTGGTTCTAATGCCAACACACACCTCGAGTTTGTCCCGACTGATGCCCTCTTGTGCAGTCAGGGAAGATTTAATCTTGGCCACATCTTTCTCCATAACCTTAATTTCTGCCTCTATGGCATCCACTTCCTTAAAATCCCAAATCAAACAATAGTTGTACTTTCAAATTCAACTTAACCTGAATTTAAACATATTATCAAAGCTGAGGACAATATGTTTGTTTGTGTGTGTACTGACCGATGCTGCATGTTCCAGTTGAGAGAGGGGTCCCAGCAGGCTGTGCTGCATATCAGCTACAAGACCGTCAGCATTTGCGAGCTGTTCTTCTAATGGACTGACATCAAACACGCTTGCCATCTCTGTTAACACGCCGCCAAAACCCTTGAGGCCTCGTCTCATCTGAGCAGAATCATCCAGAACCATCTAAAATAATACACACATACACACACATTTGGGTTGTTTTGGGCTAGTATTTTTAATATTTTGGCTGGTTACTGAAAGTACACAGGTTCAATCCTGCATAATAATACCTGCAGTGCATTTACATGGCTGTCCAGGCATTTTGCAGTTGTGTATGTGCATGGTGTGGTTAACCATGACTGAGCCTCTGAGATCCAACTCTGTGAGCCCTTCACCATCTCCTCATGCTCCTGCAGCCAATCACGGACCTACACAGACAGAGTGATATAAACATTACAAAAAACAAAATGAGCTAACATCTCTTTTGTGTTCCATGATACATTCATAAATCCAAACAACAAAATGTTAAGCAGTTGTAATGAATTTTTATTTATGTGCGAGTGGGAAATATATAAGCTGAAAGGTGTGCTAAGTGGTTTTGGTGACCTTGTTGAGAAAGCTGGTCCTCTGTTCAGCTTGTGTAGTAAGTTTGCTGTAAGCCTGCTGAGCATTTGCAAAGTTTTCAGAGACTGAACGGGTCTCATCTGGATTCATCTCGCTCATGTCCTGTAGTTCCACCTCCACCGCTGTCAAACGTGTGTGTAAACCCTCTAGCTCATCCCATATACGCTGCGAGTGTAGATAATGTTGAATAAAAAACAGAACTTTCAAATTATATCATTTTATCTTAATAGGTTTTTTGTGTGACTACTAGTTTTCTCGTCAAGAATAAGTGATAGAAAGTAATAGTTGACCAAAAATGTAATTACTAGCCCTTTGTCATTTTAAACCTGTATGACTATATTTCTTTTGAAAACACAAAAAAAGATATTTTGAATATGTTGGTAACTGGCACCGATTGATGAAAGAAATGTCATTTTTGGTAAAATATCACTGTAATTTAGTTTAAGCAACAACAATTTATTTCAGCTACATTTTTCTAACATAGTCTGAGTGAGTTATATATCTCCTTACTAAAGATGGTGAGAAAAGTGATTGAATTAAACAGATGTCTGACCTTATGAGTGTTCTCAGCTTCACTAAAGTTCAGGCTTTTCTGCTCTAACCAACTCTGAACTGATCCGAGACCTGCTTTAATCCCTGAGATTTTAGCAGCAAGCCTGTGAAGTGGGCCGCTCTTCTCCACAGCTGATTCCACCTATGAACGAAAGAGTAAACAGAACAAATGGACATTACCCATTTAATTTAAATAATCTCTGTAAACTTTATGTAACCACGTATAAATACCAACTTATAAAACACACTTATTCACAGAGGGTGTGTGAGGAACAGTACTGTGACTAAAGGAAAAATCTTAAAAAACAAACCCCACAGGAGCTTATCATACCCCTTTCGCCCACATGCGAGTGCTTGAGTGAGTTAGTGTATGATGTAACACTTTAACACCTGTAAATAAGTGTGTTTGTGTTATGTGATTCAAGGATGTATGTGTTCTGGTGTGAGATTTTCTCCTCTTTTTATTCATTAAAATATTAAAGGGTGTGCGAATGTGTTTGTGTGTGTGTGTGTGTGTGTGTGTGTGTGTGTGTGTGTGTGTGAAACACGTTATTCGTACAGTACCATTCAGCAGACCAAATGAAAATGAGAAAAGGTAATATTTTTTCCTTTAAGACTCAAGTTATGTTATATTTTTTAGATTTCAGGAAATGTATTGCTGCATCACACCTGCTCCCCTGCTTCCTGTAATGAGTTTGAGACGTCCTTTAATAGTCCCTCAAGCTCCTCAGGAACCAGCGTGTTTCTGTCAGAGTACATCATTTTCAAGCCCTCCGAGATGCGCTGCAGAACGGCCTTCTGGGAACACAGCTGTGAGTGAACCTCCTATTAAGAGAAGAGAGGTATTACTCATCAGTTAGGCTGCATCTGTACTAAGCACATCGATGTACCACACAAATTGTGCAAATATGTACTTTTTCCATTTTATCCATTTCAAGATCTTTTGGTACAGCATCATAAACTGCCTGAATTAGTTTGACTCTCTGAATTACACAAACAGCGAGTATGAGAAAAATGTGGCAAATGGGTTCTAAGAAACGCACAAATCATCTCAAATGATTAGAAATGAAGTTTCTGGGGATATTCAAAATACATGTTTATAGTCAAGATCTATGGAATAACGACCAATAAGAATTAAATAGTTATAAGAGGTAAAAGAAAAGGGTACATATATTCTTATAAAAACATTATTTGTGCAAATCCAAAATGCACCAAGGTAAAAAATATTTTTCTAAATCTCAATCATGAAATTTTTACATTTACATTTACATTTAGTCATTTAGCAGACGCTTTTATCCAAAGCGACTTACAATAGTCGAGGAGACAATGAAGCGGTAAATAGCCGATACAACAATAGGTGAACAAGTGCTACAACAATGCTACCGAGTTACACAGAGAGTGAAGTTACAAAAGAATTTTTAATTTTTTTTAAAAAAATGTTTATTTTTTGATAGAGTGAGTAGTTAGAAAAGAAGTGAGTTAGTGAGTTAGGTGTAGCCGGAAAAGATGAGTTTTTAGGAGTTTTTAAAAGATAGAGACCGAGTCTGACAAGCGTGAAGCCAGAGGCAGATCGTTCCACCATCGAGGAACTGAAGCAGAGAACGTTCGAGAGAGATTTCTTACCCTTTTGAGCTGGTACCACAAGTCTCAGCTCATTTGCGGAGCGCAGAGATCTTGAGGGCCTATATCTTTGCATTAGTGAGTTAAGGTAAGTGGGTGCTGAACCAGTGGTGGTCTTGTAGGCAATGAGAACACATTTTTAATTTCTGAATAGTGACTTTGTAGCAAGGGTTATACATATGACCGAATAAATATTAAAACTATTAAATAATGAAATTAAACAAACTAAATAAGTCTTTATTATAAAAATACATTATTAATGAATTTTTACTTTAAATGTTCATACAAAACGTATGCAATGCTTCTATAGAGAAATTCTAAAATTGGCAAAAAAGTGCAATAATAAAAAACTTACATTTACATTAACACCAGACATCCTTTGGTAATGGTGTAGATAGTGTTTTCACAGTATATATATCAAGATTTGCCAATGTTTTCTATAGTACTACACTGTTTTTCATGATAATAATATAGAAAGCTGTTAGCCTCATAAGCTTCAAGACATCAGTGCCAGAATCATCCAGTCAAAAAGTTTCTGTCTTTCATAACCCTCTTCACCTCACCTGCTCCATCCAGTGAGATAAAGCCTCTAACCCTATTTATATTATAATGAACCATTCAAGGCTGAAAGCTCCATAAACAAGATCCCAGAATGACCAAAGACCCAGAGGAATTGAGAAAGTGGGAGATAGAGAGAGTGAGAGAGAAAGAGAGATTGAGATAAAAAATGTTGTACTTTCATTTCTACCTATTTAGTTTATGTATTGAACATACAAGAAGAGCATTGACAATACGTCAGTATATGGATGGAGGATCGTGTGTGTGCCTGCGTGTGTGTGTGTGTTCGCTCGTGTGTGTGTGTAAGATTTGGCTGACATCATTAATTGCCTCAGTATCAAACCAGAGGATCCACTTACAAGGTAGAACAAGGTGTGTGGGAACATCCAAACAAAATGTGTGTATGAGAGAGTGAATAGAGGAGAATGAATGTGTTTTTTCATCTTAGACAATGCGGAGATGTTGTCTAGAAATGTTGGAAACGACTTTGCTACTTATCTACCATGCTAACACAGAAGCCTCTGTACGTGCATGAGAAAAGAAGTAATGAGAGAGTAAAGCAACATCGTCTAAAGCAGTATGTTTATGAAAGAATAACAGTTTAAAAGGGGTTTTGAGTATGTATGTGTGTTCCAAACAGCTGCTGTTTAGAGTTCACAGACTAATTGAAGAACCCATTCAGCCACCAAAAACCAGTACCGTCTATGAAGGAAAACATCAAAAACAAAATTAAGGTGCACTCTGTTTCCGTAGTTCAGCTTCATTTACTGTTTATACATTTATTTGTGTGCCTTATGTGCGTTTAAGGTCTGTGTTTGGCAATATAAAAAGTGCAGCATACAACTGTTCCCAAAAGTTATCACCCAAAAACTTGCTGTCCAGCATTCTTCCAAATACCTAATTTTGTGTTGAAGCGAATAAAAAAATTATTCAGTTAGTATTTTTCCTAATATAGTAGTCAATTGGATTTGGAAAGAGACAAAGAACAAAGAAATGTAAAAAAAAGAATAAAACGAAAAAAAGAATATTCTATAAAACTAAGGGAACAGGTAAGGGGCATATTGATGTATTAGTAAATGGCTAAGATATTATTTGCTGGGTGCGGTAAGAGAAAAACGGAGCATTGTGTGATTAGGAATCAGAGCAGGAAATAATATATTATAAAACATACATGGAAATGAACTTGACAGACATGACAGACATTCAAAAGACAATACCAACATTATTTTTGCTGTGTATGTTTGTAAAGAGACAAAAATCACTTGGGAAAAACATAGCTCTATTATTTAATTGGTGTATGTAATTTATATCATTGGTTTATAGTAACTTGAGAGACCAAAAAATAGGAAAAAAGAGTATTTGTGTTTACAAAAGATCTACATGTATCTAAGCCTAAACTTAGCTGGCTTCATACATAAACCTTAAATAAATGATCAACACTATAATATTTGGACAAACAGTGACCGACCTGTAACTTTTTTTTGCTTGGCTCATGCTCCAGTACAGAGAGAAGAGAAAAAGCAGCATCCAGCCATTCTCTGACTTCAAACAACTGCTCTTGCACCCGTTCCCTCTCCTTCACCTCTGCTGTCACTGTCCTCTGACCCTGAGCACTGCGCTCCTTCACACTGCAAGAGACACAACGTTTACAAAAGAGTTTTGGATAACAGTCAACATTAAATATATTTATTACATTATTCTAATGATAACGATTGAGGTCCATAAAGCATTTTGGAAGGTTAAAAACATACGTAGATACAATTTTTACAGGGTAAGTACACTTAAGTTATGGAAGTGTAAGGATGTGTTGATTTAGCCTCTCTGGGATGAGAGGTTGGCATCCAACGATGCCCTTGTTTAGCCAGCAAATTCAATAAGACAGAACTAATTTTTTGTCTGCTTGTAAAGTCCACACAACACACTTCTTTTTTAATCAAGCTTGCATTAAAACACCACAGAATAACAAACCAAAATAAAGTATACAAATTAAACAACCAATAAGCTTTAAGCAAAGCTGATTTCTGACCTATGGTAACGCTTATGCAGGGACTGAAATTCTTGGCATATCGCAATAGATGGAGCCTTTTCCAGGTGGGCGGGGATACCGAGCAACCTCGCAGCTCTCAATTCCAATGCGGAGAGAGCTCTGTGTTCACAATCCAGTCTGTCCTGGTACTGGGACCAGATTACCAGTAGTTCCTGCAGCTCTTCAGCAGTCATGCCCTCCTTGTTGCTATCTGGAAGTTCAGCCTCCACCTGCTCCAACACTGTGGTTGCCCGATCCATCTGTGGAATAAAATACAAATTCAGTCCACGTCACTAATCAGTCTGTAAAATATACACATAAAATTTTTTCAACACAGCTGATTCATTGGTTAACTCATCAGTTTTGTTGATTGCCCTTACACTGTTGGTGACATCACTCCACTCATTTTCCATTTGTTCAGTCCGTTTCTGTAGATCACTGGCACAACGCTGCAACCTTGCCGCCTGCCCCCAGAGGGCACTCACAGCATCCTCTCTATTGGCTCTGCACCCATGCAAAGGACACCACTCTTTCAGATTTTTAAGTTTCCCAGGAAGCATGTCAACCTCTTCAACCAGACCCTAAAAATTATAGAAATATGTTTACATCTACAAGCATAAAAGCAAATATATACACTTCCCCTAAATTACTTGTTAAAGACGATACATGAAGATATTTGCATATACATTAAGTTATGTAGGTTACCTTGAGTTTTTGTTGCTGGTCTTTGCATTCTTTGTGTGATGTTATTTTATTGGAGGCATAATGTGACAATGATGTTTCAAGGTCTCTCACTTGTTGGCAAAGGTCTTCATAACATTTACGAGAATGCTTCTGGCACTCAACACATCTGGTATTATATTAGAACACATTAAACAACATATAAGCAAAGGTGATAATATATTCTTAAAGTTGTTTTAGACTTTTATAAGGTGATTTAAGATTTTGGGAGATTTGATAAACAGGGACAGTGTACCTCATCAAAGTTTCCAATTGAATTTGAGCCTGGGCTTGGAGGATTGACAGTCGGACCAGAAGTTCACCCACAACCTCTGTCTGTAGAAACTCAATTTTCTGTTGTTTAAAACAGGGGTGCTGTGGGACTTGATTTTGGAGCTGTGAAATATGGGACTGAAACTCGTTACCTAGGGTTGATAATGCTTGCTCAGTATCTTTAAGTCTTTCTGAACAGCTTCTAGCAGAGCACACTGATGGAAGAACGACTAAAACAGCTCTCTGCAAGAACCGGACTGTGTTGATCAATGCCTTGTTGTAGTTTCTTAACAAATCTTTGGCTTCTGTTAGGTTTACCTGAGGATAAAAACAGGTTTAAATAAATATTTTCACATGATTGTTTCTATATTTGGACACTCAACATAATAAGTAATTGATGAAAAACAGGACTCACCATTCGCTGATCACACTTATCCAAAACCACATCCTTCAAGGAAGTAAGCTGTTTGAAGTTATGTTGCTTCTGTTGAGGTTCAGATACAGTACTCTTTTCAAGATACTCAAGCACTCGCATTCTGAATTCTACATTCTTTTTGAAAACAAAACACATTCTCAGTTCTTTTTCAACTACTCTTTCCTTTGGTTCAGTGTAACAAGGGTTTTCCAGCTCTTTATCTATGTCCTCTAGGAACTTACGACAGGCTTTTAGTTCTGATGGGTAATGAATGTGCTTCAATAGATCCCACTCCAGTATCCGAAGATTGTTGTTCACTGCCAATTCCCAGGATTTGAGATTTTCCAGGATTTGCTTAAGTCTTGTTTCTTCAGTAGAGAGCTGAGATGGATAAAGATCCTTTGCAATATCTAGGAGTTCTTGTCTTGATTCTTCGCACAAAAGTTTTATTAGAAGCATTTGGGTCAGAATGGACTGACAATCTCTGTAACGATCTTCTTTGTCAATGCTCTCATCTTTGGTTCGTTGAATCTGATACGCCACATCTTCCATGAGATCTTCAACACACTGCTTGAGACTAAGGTACCTTTCATGCTCCTGTGCTTTGAGGTCCAAATCGTTCATATGGTGGTGAAGTTCCGTAATAACACATAACAGCTCTTTTCTTTTATCTTCCGGACAAGGACTGACTTGCTCAATCTGAGATTTGCGCTCTACAACCATCTGCTTAAAGGGTTCGATGGAGGACAGGGTGTCTTTGGTAACAGGAAACCTGTGTCTTTTAACATCAACTAGCATTTGCCTCAGACTATTCTCGAGATATGATACCTTCCTCTGAGAGGATTCTAAGCCCTGCATGACATCCATAACTTTCTGGCAACAAGTTTTCTCATAGCTTATGATATTTTTGATGTCCTCTTGAAGGTTAGTAAGTTTTTCATTGAGCTGAGAACTTTCAGAGACACTTAGCTCTGAGGAAATGTCTCTACTTTTCATCAGGAGAGCTTCACTAACAGCACAATGTTTTTCTGCCTCTCCAATAGTTTCCTGGATTTGTCTCAGCCTACGATCGAGTTCTGCAACACTCAAACTATGATAATCCTCTCTCCTCAAAGCCTCTTTCTGGAGAAGTCCCCTGATCCAGGAATCAACATCTGCAATCTGCTCTGACATCTTCTCCCTAGTCTGAAGCCCTGACTCCATCTCTCTTACCGCCTCTGCCAGTTGTCTTGCTGTAGATTTAGACAAATCCTCAAGAGATTTTAAGGATGAGGTGACCATAGGAACATAAGCCTTTTCTAGTTCGGGTATCAGCTCGGTGACTTCCTCAACCAAAGACCTCAACTGAGTTTGCTTGGAATTCATCTCTAACTGCAGTTTCTTTAAATCTTTAATTTGTCGATGGACCTCTTCTGGAAGCAGAGACACCTTCTTTAGCCGTCCTTTGATGTTACATTGTGTCTGCTTGGCCCATGCCAGAGCATCTGTTATAACTTTTACAATCTTACTTAGCATTGGGTTGCTGCTAGTTGGTGTTTCAGCAGCTATCTGTTCACTTATTTCATCTAGCTTATCCTTGATGTTTTTAATGTCCAGGTCAATGCTGGATGCCTCTGTTATATACTGGAATCCTTGGGTAAGAGCCCCAGAGATCTGCTGAAGGTTGAGGTACTGCTGTTGGGCGGATGTGAAATCAGCATTTATGTTCATAATTTCTTCAGCTCTCTTGCTGTCCAATTGAACTGGTGGGGATTTTGATGCTTTCAAGGTCTTCTGAATGTTCTCTAGATGGTCCTTAAAAGCCCGGATTTCTTGAAGGAGAATAGCACTTTCTTTGGCAAAGGCATTAACATTGTACAGAGCTCTTTCTGCATCTATCTCCAGCATCCTCCACTGACCTAGTAAGTTGTTTTGTTGTATTTCTGCTGCTTGTCTGTCAGGCATACTAAAGTGGGGCGATAGTTTTGCGTGAGTCTGAATCAGCTCACCAAGAGCAGATCTTTCTTGCTCCATGTTCCTCAGAAAAGAGTGCAGCCTTTCCTCTTCAACAAAACAGCTCTCAGCTGGACATCTGCATATGTACAAGATATACTTTTAGTGTTGTTTTAACATATTACACAAAGTATACAATTGTCAGAGCAAAACTCACCTCTTCAATTCCTCCCATTCAGATCTGAGTCTCTCTAGAGTAGCTTGGAATCTTTGTGTCTGTCTTTCAAAATCTGCAACCATCTTTAGTTGAGCCTCTTTGGAGTGAACAGCGCTTGCTGCATCCCACAATGCTGCACTCCATTGAGCGCTCAGTTGTTGCATGTGCTCTGCATCTTGGACTGTGCAATTAGTGCTAGTGTTAATGTCACCATTAGTCTGAACTTGCTTAGAAAGCAAAGACACCTGGGTCTGGGCACATGTTCTACATTCCTAAAATGAACAAAAATACTGAATTAGCTATGAATAGGTTGAATTTATTATAACAAGAGAAGGCAAACTTAGATGTTAAATAGCCTAATGAAATAGGGAATGGAAGGTTCGGGTTGGGATGTGATGAGACCAACGTACCTCAGCTTCCTCAAGCTGTTTAGCCATTTCTCTGGAGTTCAGTGTAGCTGGGTGGTTTCGAAGGTCCAGTAAATGGAACACTAGTCGTTTTAACCGAGCTTCAAGATCAGCGCTAGATCTGTGCAGAATTTCCAAGGTGCTTTTATGTGGCATTCCCTAAAAAAGTCTGTGTATTAATTATATGACGCATACATTTTTTAAAGATATTAATGATTTATAAGACAAGTCAGAATATATTTTTATGGAATGTCAACTCGCGTTGGACATGAGATTCTCCAAATCATCTGATTTCAGTTAAAGATTATAATTTTTATCACAAATTTAAGATTTGTACCTTCATAGATTGTTTAGAGGTACTAACCCACACAAACGCATGCACGCACACACACACAAAGGAAATGTTAAATAAGGTTTAGTATCCAAGAGGCACTTAAAATAATATTACCTCTATTAGCACACTTTTTACTTCTTTCTCAGTCATATGTTTGATCTCCATAAAGATAGCCTGCATTGTTGGTCCCAATAACTCCTCCACTTCCTCCCTTGAACTCTCAAAGTTTTCAGTGTTAAGAATAACTTTTTGTTCCTGTGGAAGAAATAAAGAGTCATGTTAAAGTTACAGTAACCAAACGAGTCCCAAATACTGCTAGTCACCATTTACAGAAAATGAAAACAACTTCACAGACATTTGAGATTAAAAACAGGCAAACATAAGCGTATTATAAAATGCTCAAGCACCTCATGGTTAAAAACTTATTAAAACGCAAGACTAATATGCAACATGCATCAGAAAGCATACAATAATAAGAGATAAGAAAATATAAAACAAACAAATATAAGCATTTTTATTCTTTTTTCTCTGTTGGCGCATGACATCACAGAAAAGAAAGTGATCACTTTCATTTGCCACAGGGCAATAAGGGCTGCATGCATTATGCTGAATGACTACTCCAGCAAGTAGCTTCCCTCTGGATTCTCTTCTTTACTCACAAGAACATTAAAAACATTTTCCACACATAATCTGATAAAGGTCATTAAATACAACATGCAGGCACCACACCATCATGCTTCATACAGGTTTGTTGGTTTTGTTGGTTTGTTGGTTTCATCATCCACAAAAATATACCTGCATATAATTGATCCTCTCAGTTTGACCAACTACATCTGTTGGTTTTTGGACCACAGTTATGGAAACTTGGCCCTCCTCTAATTGTTTCTCACGGATCATTGTCTTTAGGTCTTGCTCGTCTCCATCCTCCTGTTTTACTTCTGGTTTAACATTGGCTTCCACCTTAAAGATATAAGATTCCTCAAGTTCTGAACTGTCTTCAAGCCTAGATGAAGAAGTTGTAATGGCCTGTGGATCGTCTAATATTGATGTAACTGTTTCAGTTTCAGATTCATCTTTCTTTGCTTCGGTTGGTAAAGGTGTTATGAACTGTGGACCCTCTGGCCTTGATTGAACTGGATCAGTTTCAGATTCATCTTTTTTTCTCCAGGTTGGTGGAGTTGGCGTGACTTGGGGATCTTCTGGTCTTGATGGAACTGTATCAGTTTCAGTTTCAGTTTTAGACTCATATTTCTTTTTCCTGGTTGGGGGAGTTGGTATGACATCTGAATCTTCATGCATTAATGAAACTGCATCATTTTCAAATTCACCCTTCTTTCTCTTGGTTGGTGGAGTTGGTATTACCTGTGGATCTACGGGCAATATTGGAACTATAGCAGTTTCAGATTCATCTTTCTTTCCACTGGTTAATGGAGTTGGTATGACCTCTAAATCTTCACTCATGGATGGAACTGTATTAGTTTCCGATTCATCTTTCTTTCTCCTCATTGGAATAGCTGGAATGACCTCTAAATTTTCAGTCAAAAACGGAACTGTATAGGGGTCCGACTCTTCTTTCTTTCCTTCAGTTGGAGGAGTATTTATGACCTTTGAATCTTCAGGCATCATTGGAACTGTCTCAGTTTCAGATTCATCCTTCTTTCTCCTAGTTGGAGGCGTTGGTATGAGCTGTGGATCTTTAGACATTGATGGAACTGTGTCAGTTTTATATTCATCCTTCTTTCTCCTTGTTGGTGGAGTTGGTATGAGCTGTGGATTTTGAGGCATTAATGGAACTGTGTCAGATTCAGATTTGCCTTCCCTTCTCCTGATTGGTGGAGCTATTATTGCCTGTGGAAATTCAGAGATTATCGGAACTTGAGCAGTTTCACACTCATCTTTCTTTCTCCTGGTTGTTGAAGTTGGTATGACCTCTAAATCTTCACTCATGAATGGAACTGTATCAGTTTCAGATTCATCTTTCTCTCTCCTCATTGGGATAGATGGAATGACCTCTAAATCTTCAGTCAAAATTTTTAATGTATCATTGTCAGATATATCTTTCTTTACTTCAGTTGGTGGAGTAAGTATAACGTCTGAATCTTCAGGAATTAAAAAAACTGTGTCAGTTTCAGATTCATCCTTCTTTCTCCTGGTTTGTGTATTTGGTATAATCTGTGGGTCTTCAGACATTGATGGAACCGTGTCAGTTTCACACTCATCAGTCTTTCTACTGGTTCTTGAAGTTGACATGACATCTACATTTTCACTTATGAATGGAATTGTATCAGCTTCAGACTCATATTTATTTCTCCTAGTTGGTGGAGTTAGTTTGACCACTAAATCTTCACTCATGTATGGAACTGAATCCGCTTCAGACTCATCTTTCTTTCTCCTAGTTGGTGGCGGTGGTATGACCTCTAAATCTTCACTCATTAATGGAACTGTATCAGTTTTAGATTTATCTTTCTTCCTCCTCATTGGGAAAAATTTTACTGTATCAGTGTCAGATTTATCTTTCTTTGCTTCAGTTGGAGAAGTTGTTATGACCTCTGAATCTTTAGGCATTATTGAAACTTTGTCAGTTTCAGATTCATCTTCCTTTCTCCTGGTTGGTGGAGTTGGTAAGACCCGTGGATCTTCATTAATTATTGGAACTATAGCACTTTCCGATTCATCTTTCTTTCTCTTAGTTGGTGGAGTTGGCATGATCATTAAATCTTCAGTGAAAAATGGATCTGTATTAGTTTCAGAGTCACCTTTCTTTCCTTCTGCTGCTGAAGTTGTTATGTACTCAGAATCTTCAGACATTAATGGATTTGTGTCAGTTTCAGATTCATATTTCTTTCTCCTGGTTGGTGGAGTTGGTATGACCCGGGGATCTTCAGGCATTGATGCAACTGTAGTTGGCATGACCTTAAAATCTTCAGTCAAAAATGGAGCTGTATACGTTTCAGATTCATCATTCTTTCCTTTTGTTGATGGAACTGGTATGACTGAATATTCAGGCATTGATTCAGTTTCAGATTCATCCTTGTTTTTCCTGGTTGAAGGAATTGGTATGACCTGTGGTTCATGAGGCAGTGATGGAATTATATCAGTTTCAGATTTAACTTTCTGTACTCTGTTTGGAGGAGATGGAATGACACGTGAATATTTAACTATACTGCTATCTTCTTTCAATTTATTTACAGCTGCCACTTCTTCGTTTTCAATGTCTTTACTTCTTATTGTTATAACATCAGCTTCTACTCTGCTAGTTTTGCTTCTGTCTGGTGGGGTTGGGTTAACAACGGACCCTTGAGAATCTTTAGTGTCTTTTTGTTCATAAGTTTGTTGAGTCTCCAATTTAAACAAAAACTTTTCTTCTTCTCTTTCTTTAGATCTTCTATCTGGCGGTGGTGTTTTAGCTCCCAGGTCAAGTGAAAGTCTTCTATCTTCTTTGTCTTTATGTCTTCTTTCTGGCAGTGTTGGTTGGGGACTCAAGTCAAGTGAAAATCTTCGATCTTCTTTGTCTTTATGTCTTCTTTCTGGCAGTGCTGGTTGGGCTCCCAGATTAAGTGAGAATCTTCGATCTTCTATGTCTTTATTTCTTCTTGCAGGCAGTGTTGGTTGAGCTCCCAGATCAAGCGAAAATCTTTGATCTTCTTCGGGCTTACGTGTTCTTGCTGGTGGGGTTGGTTGGGCTCCCAAATCAAGCGAGAATCTTCGATCCTCCTCGTCCTTACGTCTTCTTGCTGGTGGTGTTGGTTGGGCTCCCAAATCAAGCGAGAATCTTCGATCTACCTCGTCCTTACGTCTTCTTGCTGGCGGGGTTGGTTGGGCTCCCAAATTAAGCGAGAATCTTCGATCTCCTTCGTCCTTACGTCTTCTTGCTGGCGGGGTGGGTTGGTCTCCCAGATCAAGTGACAATCTTCGATCTTCTTTATCCTTATGTGTTCTTGTTGGTATTGTTGATTGAGTCTCTAGATTTAGAGACAATATCCGGTCTTGTTTGTCTTTATGTCTTCTTGCTGGTGGTGTTGGCTGAGTCTCCATATTAAGTGAAAGTGTACTTCCCATTTTCTCTCTACGTCTTCGAGTTGGAGGAGTAGGAAGGACTTTTCCCTCAGATATCTGTAATTCAAGGTTTAGAGACAACCTATTACCGTTACGCCGTCTGCTGGGAGGTGTTGGTAAAATGTCCAACTGGACATTGGTTTTGCTCTCACTCCGTCTCCTGACTGGTGGCGTTGGTCTAGGCTCAGCTTCTATGAAGTGTGGTCTACAATCTGATGGGGTTATCTTTGTCTCTTCCTCTACAATTTCATGAATTGTGTTTCTATCTTCAGGGTTATCCTCTCCTTCTAACTTGTCTAATTGGACCACATGTTCACTCTGAGTTCCCTGCCCTGTCACTTGTTCTGGTTCAAATTCACTTGTGCCAGAACCCTTCTGCATTGTTGGTACATCTAGGATTGCTTCAACTGACTCAGCCATCTCTGATTCTCCTAAATGCTTATTTGTGTTGTCCAGAACCTCCATTTTATCTTCAGCATACAGTGTGATACCTTCTTTCTCTACTCTTTCTGATTCTGGATGTAAGGTTCCCTGAATTTCTGAATCAGTAGGTTGTCTTAAATAATTGGCAGTATATCTCTGAATCTCCATCCTTTCTGGGACGTCAAGAATAATACATCTGTGCTGGAGTTCATGTGGGCCATTATCTGTAGTCCAGTTCCCCTCTCTGTTAGCAAGTGCAGCCTTTGGATCATAGTTCAAAGCAAACATTCCAATACCTCTTGCATCTTGAGAACTTTCTGTTTCAGTATATGGAGATTGTGTTTCTCTTACAAGTTTGTTAGTGTCAATATCGGTGAGCTGTGATTGATCTGATGCTGTTTCCAAATTACTCTCCAATATATATACCACACTAGGCTCATGCACAGAAGATTTAGTACTGCTTGCTTCTATTTTTATAACAGAATCTTGAGCCGTTGTAGCCACATGCATTTTGCTCAATGTGTTCTCAGTTAAAGCTCTACTTGTAGAAATTATGCAATCTATTGTACTGCCAGTGGGTTTGTCCACACTATGTATGTGTACATTATCCACATCCAAAATGAGTGTAGCCACCTTTTTGCCATCTTCACCACACTTTTCTAGGAAACCTGGAATAATCAAGTTCTCTGCCTCTTTTTCTTCCTCTTTCTCTGCAGTTACTAACTCAATATTGTCATCCTGCACTTTCTCAGAAAATGAGTCAAAACTCAGAACCTCCATAGAAAATAGTCTTTCCTGCATTTTAATGCAATCTAATTCAATGTCTTTGACTGTGGCCTCCAGAGTTTCAGATGAGGGCCTCAGCATATTTTCAGCGATAACTTCATTATTCTCAGCCATTGTTTCCAAAGATTCCAATGTTAATCTTAATTCCTTTACACCTTTATTTGCTTCACTGCTGCTTCCAACAGCAAAAGTTCTACATTCTCTTGCGTCTAGTTCAGGTACCGTCTCTGTGTTAGATGTTTGGAGTTCACCCTGTTGGTTGTCAGATTCTGACATTGGTGGAGATTGCTTTGTTTTGTGTGTTATTTCTGTTATAGTTTCTGACATTTCACAAACAGGAATATCAATATTTGATTTTTCGAATGGATGTGTGTAAGCTTGTCCATGATCATCTGACATTACACAGCTCTCGGTGATAAGGGATGTAGATGAAACAGTTTCTGGCTGATGAAATTTAACTTTTGTTGTCATAGTGGAATCCTATAGTACAAATGATATTTATTACATAGCACTTAGCATGATGGCTAAACAGTAGAGGAATTAGGAAATTAGGCTTTATAGAAAGGTTTTTAAATGTATGATAAAAGTAAAATGAAAGTAAAACATACCTGTGAGTCCAGCTGGATATTTTGAGTCTCCAATGACAACCTCACAGTTTCTTGTTTCACCGTTTCCTCAAGATTCTAAATTACAAACATTTTTCTGAATCTTTTATCAAACACTTTTTAATTAATTTAATTATTTAATTATGATGCTGCTTACCTTAAGCTCTTGTTTAAGAACATTGATGCAAGTTTCCGTTTCATTAAGTGTTTTTGTTCCATCTCTTTCGAGTTTGCCAGCCAAATCAGGACCCAGACAATCCCTCAGCAACTGTTTATGGGACAGAGCCACCTGCAGATTTTTCCGGAGTTTTGCACCTTCTTCTATTGCAGCCTAAGAAACATCAATGGATCATTATGATTTTACATAATGAAAAAAACTCTAAAAACAAAAACATTTCAATATGAGCCTTAAACATTCAGTGAACTCTCTAGTACATGCTAAAGCCTTCATATACAAATTAGAGATTAGACACACCTGCATGGACGTGGCTGAATTGCAGGGAGGATTTGCATTATATATCTGGTCCCAGGACTGTGTGCTCTGTAAAGCCTGTCTAACACACTTCACGGTGCTGTCTGCGCAGTCATTCTGCTTTTCCAACAGCTTTGATCTTAGACTTAGCAAAGGAATAAAGTTGATTATGTGTAAATGCAATTATACTGGTAAACATATATTTATTGACATATAAACTAAAATTTTATAATCGATTAATCCTATTATTCAGTCCTATTCTGCATTTACCTGCAATACTGTTGTGTAACATTGTCCACCAATGAAATAACTTCAAAAGGGGGCTCCTCATTTGTTGGGGCCATACGCAGAACCTGTCCTACATCGCGAACTTTACCCTCTAAGGCTTCAATCTCTCTCTCACAAATCTGTAAAAAACAGCATTCTTTTAGTAACCTCTTTTAAATGGTAAAATAAACCCACTGTACATTCATTTCTTTCAACAATACCTTGAATTTATGCCAGTTTTCTTGCAGTTGGCTGATGTTTTGGCTACTTTCAAGAAATTCCAAAGAGTTATCTTGAAGATGCAGCTCACCTAGAAGGCTCTCTGCCTGTGCTCTGAGAATCTTTGCTCTGTCAGAGATTCTGAGTTCAATATCACCCAATCTGGCCTCACACATTGCTAACTGTTCTCTCATTACTTCCTCTGAAGAAATACAGAGGTCATGAAGGTGACTGACCTCCAAGGTCAGAGAATCACGACCTCCTGGTGTGCATAGGTCCATCAGAGAATTTTTGACAGCTTCAAGTTCTCTCATTTCTCTCTTTTCTCTCTCTACAGTCTGAAGAAGAGCCTATAGACACCCATAAATTGGAAACATGATTATTTTAATAACATTTTTGTGTGATTCTTTACTTATGCTGTGTTAACACTAAACATGAATTAAGCATTTTGTGTTAAGAAATTTGATATTATTAAATTAAATGCAAACAGACAATAAAATGAGAAATTTGTGAAGTTTAAATATTTTTTTAAATATTAAATATTTCAACTTGAGCAAGAAATTTGGGCGAAGGGCTCATTAACTCCTACCTGTACTATTTGAAGGTTACGGACATAAAAGGTTACGGACATAAAAAAAACAGTGAAATTCTTGGGAGCTTGCTCCAGAAAAATTGCATTACAGGTAACATATAACATGTAACATATAGTACAGACTTCAACATAAGACAGTGTGCAATATGCACACGCATATAATCCGTACACACAGTGTAGTATTGGACAAACACAGTCGAAACATTCAACACAGTGTGTGAAATAACATATTGTAAAAAATAAATAATATAGTAATATATGTTAAGCCATTACTTGCATTATGGAGGTGTATTTAAACACAGAAATAAGAGGACAGGAAAAGTGCCCTCTCAGCTACTGTCTATAAATCTAAAAAATTCACATTAAAACATAGCTGAGCTGGTCTGATACTTATTCTGGTCATCTTGTGTGCATTGATATTGTAGATATGGACTTTTTGTAAGAGCCTTATAAGGTTTTATCTAAAAGGTTCCTAATTTCAAAAGGACAAAAAATAATAATAAAACAGACCTTAAGAGTGTTGACGGAGTTTTGTAAGCCCCTGCGTTCAGTAGGCAGGGCGCCAAAACCTTTGATCTGCTCCCTGAGCCAGTCCTGGGCTACGGTGTGCTGCTCCACCAACTGAGCACAAACTCTTTCTTTCCGGATTTCTTCCTCAAGATTTACACAAAAGTCCTACAGTAACGCACATGCAAAGAGAATGTACGTCATGTTTTTGATATCCGGGCAATTCATTGAAAATGTCAACCTTACCGCGAAAAAAAGTTTTTATATCATTTTTTTATATAAAAGTTTTTATAAACTTTTTTTTTTATTATTTGAGCATGATTTTTCATAGTTAAGTAAAAGCTATTTTCAAGTTTGTCACATCCATAATCCTATATTTTCCTTATGTCCAACGAAAACACAAGACGCGGCACACGTTAAAACGCACAAAGGCTTTCAATCCTTTACTTTCCTTTTTGTGTTCCACGAAAGAAAGTGACACATTTGCAAAATAACAAGAGGATGAGGTGCGTAATCACTTAAAGCTTTACCGTAAGCTCTTTAATTAACTCAGGTATGCACTCCTCCATGGTGGCCCAGGATGGGTCAATCCAGCTGGAATCTCGTGTAAGCTGGCTCATCTCTCTCCCTAGGGCTCGAAGAGCAGATAATGATGGTGTTAAGGCTCTGGTGCGGTCCAGGAGATTCCTTGCCTGCTCCACAGTGTGCCTCCGATCCCCCAAACCAGGCCATGGAAAGTGATGTGGCAGAGCAGCTATATGCTGTTTAACCTGCTCGAGACTGGAAAGAAGCTGCTCCTTTTGACAGTGGCAGGACTCCATACGCTCCACTACACTTCTCAGAAGACTGAGGAAAAAGGCACATGTTGAAATGAGAACAGCCCTCTCTAACAACAAAGTGTTGTAGGAAATACATTATTATGCTTTAATAATAGGGACTTTATGTAAATGTTTTTTATACACTTTGAACTAAAATATTAACTGTCAAGTAGTAATATATAATACAAATGTAACCCCCTCCAATGTTTTATTCTGAGAATATATCATTTGTATATTTAATATTGATCGAATAAGACCATGTAAAAGATTGAATTCATAAAGGAAATAATAAAATCAAACTTTAATGCTTGTTTTCTCAGATTTAGATTTTCCAATTTACGTCTGATTGTCATAGACTGGGTACATATTTTTTTATTTCATTTTATATACAATATAATATATGTTCTCTTTTATGCTGGGCAGTCGTGGTCTGGTGGTTCAAGTCTTTGACTCATGATACTTCAATTCTTTTTTACAAGGCATATATACTGTTATGCAAACAACATTATTAAATATAATATGTATGTATACATCTGAAGTGGGTTAAAAGCACATTATATAACGCTCGGTTGATAAATATATAAACAAAAAAAAAGCAAATCAGAACACACCTATTCAGCTCCTGAGCCTGTTGCAGTGTCTCTTTCCATTCTGCCTCTAAACATTTCATCTTGTCGATAAGTGAATGTTTTATTTCTTCACTCAGGTCTTCACGCATCTTAAGTTCGTCTATTATACCTTTCAGGTCTGATATCTGGGACTTGCCTTCAGACCGCAGGTTAAGGATTTGCTGAAAGAAAGAGTGTAATCTTGCTCTTAAACATCACATTATTAATGAATAGAGTATCTTTGTAGTGTTGACATCATCAATAGAAAGTTGATTTAATTCTTTATCAAGTATTACTACTTACCTGTGCTTTGTTTAGTCTTCCCTCAATCTGCTCCTGTGTACCGTAGGAGCTTTTCCCCAGGGATTCCAGATCATCTTGTTGCCTCTTCAGCCATGTTCTAAAGCTCTTCTCCTGGTTATGGAACATCTCAAGCTCCCTTGAAAGGGATTCCTGAAGCTGAGCCTGGTTCTTCAGCTCTTGAGCACCTGCCATGACCTGCTTCCATTCTTCTTCAATGGATTTTAGGTTCTGATGGATATCCTGCTTTCTTTTCTCACCCAGACATTCCTGAGAGCACAAACCTTCTGCTTTTTTTCTCAGAGTGGTAAGCTTGTATTCTCCACCTGACTCTGAATTCAGGATGGCCTAGAGTAAACAAACATCGAAACCGTTTAGTTGGACTGAAGGTATGCATTTAATTCTGAAAGAGTATATTTTTATTATTGTCTCCTACCTGAGATCCAATCATTCTCTCCTGTATCTGAGTATCTTCCCCCAGTATTCCAATCCGTCTCTGAAGCTCTCTGATCCAGGACTGAGTGTGCTCCTCAAGTTCCTGAAGCTCTTGAAATTCCTTAGAAAGAGAAACCTCAAGTTCCGACTGGTTCTTCAGCTCCTGAGCTTTTGTCATAACTCCTGTCCACTCTTCCTGTAAACTTTGTAAATTCTGTTGGACTGTAAGACGTTTGTCCTCCTTCAGCTCCTTGCAGGAACATAGATTTTCTCCTTTTCTCTTCAAGTCAGCAAGTTTACAGTCCGCCTCAGATCTGTGAGCTAGTACTTCCTACAATGAAATGGATTCACAATGTCAAAGCATCCCTGTGATACGACTTTTCAGTATTGTCATGTTTTAACGAGGTACCATCCTTATTAATCATATCATAAATCCATTTTAAGTCTATAAAATGACCTAAAATTAGTCAGTACTTTTTGGCATGTACTGGAAAAAAGAGCAAAAAGTCCATCATCTATATTGAAAACAAAAAGTTATATGTCATGTAATGACAAAATCATCAAGTCTAAATCATTCTATTGTTTATGTTAAATATGTTTGACTTTCTTTCTTCAAAAGAAAACACAAGATATTTAAAAAAAAGTAGGTGACTGAAAAGCAGTGGCACTCATTCACATCTTGTATGGACATAAAACCAGTGTAAATGGTTGCCAGATCTCAACATTCTTCAAAATGTATTATATGGCAGGTCATACAAATCGCAAATGACAAGTAGGTGAGAATATGATGACAGAACTTTAAGAACTGCCAACCCTTTACCATTTGGCAAAATGTTTTTATAAATAGTTTGTACACTGCAAAAAAATTGTTTTCCAGAACTTTTAGAGTATATATTACCTCAATTTTGTTCATTCTCTCCTGAATGGATGATGCAACATCAATAGACAGGTTCTCTTTCAGCTGTCTAATCCAGGAACGAGTGTCTTCTTCTTCATCACAAAAAGTCTGTATCTCTCTGCTGAGAGAATCCTCATGCTTGACTTGGTTCTCCAGCTCCTGAGCAAGTTTTACCACTTTTCTCCACTCCTCTTCTAATACATTCTGGATCTGGTCAATATGGCTCCTCCTCTCATTGTCAAGTTCTTTATAAGAGAATGAAATTTGCCCCTGTCTCTTTAAACTGGTGAGTCTAGAAGAGGCTTCCTGATTAAGGTCCAAGACACCCTGGGGGACAGACATTATTATTAAAAATGCCCACTGCTAGAAAATTTATAAAGGCACATGTGAAATTTCAAGACCTTATATTGTACTTTTCTTACTTGTACTTTGTTTAGTTTTTCCTGTGGGTCAAGATCCTTTCCCAGAGAGAGAAGGATTTGCAATTGTTCTCCTATCCAGGATTGGAAGCTCTCTTCCTGGGCCTGAAAGGCTTGAAGTTCTTTGGAAAGAGAGTCTTGAAGATCAGCCTGTTTTTTTATTTGTTGAGCAATGTCCCAAACTCTTTTCCATTCATCTTCGGTGTTTCTCAAGTAGTAAGTGAACTCCTGTTTTCGTGTGTCCTCCAATATCTCACAAGCACATAAAATCTCTACTTCCTTTTTAAGACAGACCAGTTTCGCATCTGCTTCAGTAGTGAGATTAATAACAGCCTTAAAACACACAAAAAAATTAAAATGAACCCTGCCACACTGAAGAAACAATGGTCTGTTTCAAAGGTTTAAACCAATAATGTGCTTTAAGCAGTTTTGTAAGTGGATCAGATGACTCGGAATGACCCGATTGAGCTGTCAGACCATCTTAAACCACGAACAACAAACTATTATGTTACAAAAACCAGATAGACCACCTTAAACATTTAACCAGACTCGTTCATCTTTTACAGTAGTTTAAGGACCCACCTGAGCTTTTATTTGTTTTTCTTGCATTGCAGTATCTGCTTCCAGTGTCTCTAGTTCCTGTTTCAAATCTCTGATCCAAGATCTGGTTATCTCTACATTGGTCTGGAATTTTTCTGCTTGATCATCAAGGCCCTTGTGGACTTGAGCCTGGTTCTCCAAAATAATCCCCATGCTGTGGTATTGATCTATTAGGGACTCGCTGTCCTTAAGCAGAGGATCTCCTCTCAGGCCACGCATCCTTACATTGGATAGCAGGTCATGGAATGCCTCCACACGACCACTGTCAAATGAAAGTTATACAAATTTCATGCGTCAGCAGTAATGGTATGTGAAAAAGTTGAAAGGCAGTAAGATAATTTTTACAAAGGGCTGTTCATTCCCAAAATCTGTTGCTAAACCTAAACTTGAAGGATTTTTCTTCTTTTGCAGAATACAAAAGAAGATATTTAAAAGAACGACAATAACAAAATAGCAATGCCCCCGCCATTGACTTACACTGTATGGACACAAACAACAGAAACCTTTTTCAAAATAACTTCACAGAAAAAAACATATAAAGTTTTTAAGTGACTTTAAGGGGAATAAATTATGACAGAGTTGATATTTTTGGTAAACTACTATACTGTGTTTTTTATTTGTGTTGTTTCTATAATTTTGTAAAGTTTCATTAGAAAATATAAGTTTACATTTCTAAACATTTATTTTACCATTATTTGTAAAAATCCAGTGAGATTTTTCTATAAACAAGGTGTGTGACAAAATACAGTGCTCCACGGATATGATATCATCATCTATTTAACTGTATCTATTATTTCATGATTAACAGAGAGAAGACCTGGGGCCTCATTTATAAAAGTGTGCGTAGGATCCTTACTAAAACTCTACGTACGCACAAAAGCCAAAAAGAGCGTACGCAAAAAAATATTCAGATTTATAAAAGCATGCGTACGCACACCTGCACGCAATTTTCACTTTATAAATCACAACCTAGCGGATAATCTGCGCACGCAAAAAAATCTCTTGTACCGCCCTCTATCCGCCCACATTTAACCATATATAGACAATGCAAATGAGCTCAGTGGCCGTGCATATTAAAAAGACTGAACTATCAAGGTAGAACTAGAGATTCTTGTGAGTGAGGTGGATGAAAGAAAGGTTATTTTATTTGGTGGAATTACTAATAAAAATAATATTCAGAGTGTGGACACATCACTGCTGCAGTAAACATGACGATCCAGATATAAAAGAGAAGTGTTCCGATCTTAAGATGGGAATAAAGAAACGGTTTGTCTCTCACTGACAGAATGTGTGGGCGACTGGTGAGGGCAAAGGTGCCCCCGATTCTCTGCCAACCCAGTGTGTGTGGCATTGTGTCTGAGAGAGAGAGACACCAGTGTGTGTGGCATTGTGTCTGAGAGAGAGAGACACCTGTGTGTGTGGCATTGTGTCTGAGAGAGAGAGACACCAGTGTGTGTGGCATTGTGTCTGAGAGAGAGAGACACCAGTGTGTGTGGCATTGTGTCTGAGAGAGAGAGACACCTGTGTGTGTGGCATTGTGTCTGAGAGAGAGAGACACCTGTGTGTGTGGCATTGTGTCTGAGAGAGAGAGACACATGTGCTGATACAGGGGAACCTGGTAAATAACTTTATTGCTGGCGTGCTCAATTAAATAAAATAAATCACACAATTGGTTTAGTTCTTATTCTTGCAGCGCAGAGTCTGCGGGGTCTCTGGAGTTTCCTGAGGTCCCCAGCACAGGCGCGGGAGTCCCGTGCCATACACACAGCTGGAAGTGGACGGGTGCAGACTGAGGCTGTTCTGCAGACCCCATTAATGCAATTACTGTCATCGCAGATGAGCTGAAGCAAATAAGGGTTGTGCAGGGTGGCATTGCATCTTCATTAAAGGATCTTGTTTAAAAATGAACCTTTGCACTGTTGTTCTTCACAAACGGCGCATTACTCCCTGACGGAGTCTTGCTCCCTGATGATGTCCTTCTAGTTCGGGAGGGGGGGGGGTCAGGCTCTTCATGCTGGTGTTGTGGGTCCCTCCGAATATTTTTAATAAATAAAATATTTAATAAATTACAACTTATCACATTAATCACATAATGAGTGATAGGCATACATCCATTTAAGAATGGAAGTGAAAGAAAGTACATTTACGTACTTTCAACACATAGTTGCTTTTATGTCTTTAAACTAAACATGCATGTATGTATCTTTAGGACCTATAATGGCGATTTAATGTTATTTGTATTTTTTGTTGTAACCAGGACCTATGAGCAACTGGTAAATATTGTAAATATTGAAATATGTCAAAGGAAATTAATTCAAAGGGTTAATTCCCTTCATCCACAGTCAGTTCCTCAACTCACCATCAGTGTCGCCAAACTGCTTTGTCTTCATAATGTGCGTACGCATGGGTCAGAGTTTGCGTGAAGGTGCGCATATTTTCACGTCAAGTTTTTCTTTATAAATCTCAACTTTTGCGCAGAAACTGGCGTACGCATGTTTTCAGCTCCGTTTTGTGCGTACGCAAGCTTTATAAATGAGGCCCCTGAAAACCCTTTTAATTGTCTTTAAAACGCTTTAAGACGCTTCAAGATACCTACCAGCAAAGCTACATTTGTGGAAAGGGTCTTAACAGTATTCCATGATAAAATCGTCACTTGATTATATCAAATAATGGCAAACCAAATGTTAAGAAATGTCAAGTCATATTATATACATATCAAATACTGAATCAAACCATTGGAAGTGATCACTGTTTATCTTAAAAGCTTGTAAATTTTCATAGTTCAAAAACAATTTTTGAGCATATTGTAATCATGCTCGTCAAGACAAAACTAAACTAAAAGAAAACATTTTTGGACATCTAGACATTTAATATTTATGTCTGAATTCGTGAACCTTAGAAGAAAGAAAAAACGTTGAGGTCTGCATTGACATTAATGTGGACAAATTTCTGATTAAACCTTTAATGAACATTTTGGAAAGTGTTCATGAATACCTTTCTTGAAGTAACTCATCTTGTAGATGTCGAAGTTTTTCTCTCTGTGTAGGCACCTCTTCTCTTTTCTGAAGCCAGTCCTTCAAATGGTTACGTGCCTCTTGCAGACTAAACACATAAAGCAAAGATGTATGGATGAATAAATGAATGGATGCTTGAAGTGTCAAGAGCATGGTTCCACATACTTGTTGAGATTATCTAGGATGTCATCAAGCTGTTTATGTCGTCCATGACAGTGAGCTCTGAGAGTGGCCAGTTCTCCTTCCTGCTCCTGTTGCCATGTGGAGAGCAAAGCCTGGGCCTCAGAAGGGATTTTTTCCACTCCGCCTCTCTCAAACATCTCCTTCAACTGACCCAGACGTTGTTCTCCCTCTTTAGAAGCCAGAAAATTCTGGAGAAAATGCAGTCAGTATTGTTAGCAGATACGACCTACTCCTGGATGCTGAGGAATCAAAAGTTGGAAAAATCCTTAAATATCTGCTTACTGTCAGTCTTTGCATGGATGCTTCAACATCCTCCCTTCTCTCTGGGTTCTCAAAGCACTCATTCACTGACAACTGCTCATCTTGCAGCCATTCCTCAAAAGAGTTGAACTTTTCTGCAAAGAGTGAAAAAATATATCCCAAGCCACATTTAATTTCATTACAACAAATGTTTTCATTACATTCATTTCATTACATAAAATGTTTTATACGTTGTAAGAAGAGCAAAGTGATTTGATACCTTTAATAGTCTGAAGGAAGGTCTTCTCCTTCTGATCTTTCTTCTGACGAATCAGCTCCTTTGTTTCTGCAATACTCTCTTTTAGGCGCTTGTTGTGATTGATCAGGTCCTCCATTGCCTGCGGTCCAGTAATGCTGAACATGAGTGTGATCTCCTTCAGCAGAGCATCAGCCTGTTCCTCCTGGTCCAAAAGTTGCTTACACAGATTCTACAATAGAAGATAAAAACTGTTATGTGCACAAGAGGTATCGATTTATCCAGCCAAACATCCAACCTACTTGCAACTGTGTTTCCATCTGTATGCGGTCTTTCGAATGGACCATTTCGAGAGAGGAGCGTATGTTCTCCACATATGACTGACTGATGTCAATTTTCTGATTCAGATGAGCTTTTACTGTGAGGAGCTCCTCAAACACATCAGTGCAGTCGGAGAAGAGCTCTTTCACCTGCTCCATTTTCTTTCTCAGGTTTGTTTCCATAACCTAAAAGACAGGAAAAGAGTGTGTGTACACAGATCAATTAACAGAATTTGAAGGTTCACAATTGTATAAATAAAAATACCCAGAGAGAAAAGCAATCTGTACCTGCAGTTCGAGAGGAGATTCTTTGCTCTGGAGAAGCTCCTGGATTTCTAATAACTTCCTGTGGAAGTGTTCAATGTTATCCTCCTGGTTTTGAATCTCATTCTAATAAACAAAAACAATCAATTAAAGTTCACATTTTGAATATTTCACAATATTCCTAGTTTTAAATGAGGTTTAAAAATTGTACCTTCATGCTGAGGACTTCACTCTCAGTAGTCAAAGGATGAGACTCAGAGAAGATAATGAGTTTAGTGGATGACCAGCTGTCCACTTCTCCACCCAGTAATAGCTGTTTCTCCCATAGTTCTAGACCCATACGGAGGTTATCCAAGTAACTATCAGTCTTCTCTGAAACCTGGTAAAAATCACAGAAAGTTTTAACCAAAGAACATTTAAAGCTTAATAAGATATGTGTTTAATAAGCTTAATACAGAATATTTACATATACTCACATCAAGCCACGAATCCACCAAACCATCTGCCTCTGTCTCAAATGGAGTTTCTGAGCAATCTGGGATTGTCCTGAGCTGAGACTGTAATTGTCTGCACACGGCTCTGAACTCTTCTATTTTGGATCCGAGACCACCGAGGTCATCCTTTATATCAATGACCTATAATATGTAGACATAAATTAAAACAAAACACTACATCGCAAAACATGATTATGAAGGTGATCCCAATGGTTAAGTATCAGCAGTCTGATCTGTAAAGATTTGCTGTCAGTGATGACTGAACCCTGGTGGTTCACACTCAAATAACCCAAGATAAAATAAATATAACATTACATTCAGGTAAACCAGTGAAAACAAATATCTGATAACAATTTATTGCTACACATAACCCCAAACAGTTGTGAGTTATTCTTAGAAATGGGAGCCTTTTGATTCGCAAAGTTTGATAAGATGTATAAGGCATACCAGTGTTCCAAAAGGTGTTTCCAAACGTTAAAACTGTTATTTCAAGTGACATTGTTAAAAAAAGATACTAAATACAATGTCTAAAGGAAAATTTAATCTTTAAATATTTTTTTTGGTACATAGCCAATTACTCACCTATATGGCAATCAACATCACATTAGCACCTAAAATATCATTGAATAAGCTAATATGTGTTTCACTTCTTAATTTTTTAGGAAAATGTGCATGTTCTTGTTTACTTCAGATATATATTTATTAAAAAAACATATTTTTAAATAATTTTTGATGATTTGATGCGTCCCTCAGATTCACTTACCACACTGTCACACAAACCTGCTTAATATAAATAATTTACCGTTGCTTTAAGTGACATCACAGAAGAAGTGACATCATCTAACTTTTGGGCCACCAAGAAAAAAAGCTACGCTCTAAATTGTTTGTTTTGAATTTTTTTACATTACTAATGCAAAGAAAATCATATATCAGATTGATAGCTTAAGATCGCAACCACACTCGAGATCGGCAGCAATTTTGGGAGGAAATTTACCACATCACATACCACCTCGTGACTTTTATTGTTTCTTGGAAATTATCAATGTATTTGTTATTTTTGAGGATAAACATGTCTTTCAGGTTGTAGCTGCTGATTTTTATATTTGTTCTTAATTACATTTTTGAACATTTGAAAAGTGAAAATGGCGTTTCATAGAATGACTCCAAAGTAAAGGTGAAAGATAAGTTATGTTATAATAAGAGATGGGATAAGTCTAAGCTTGACATACTTTTGCGAGGAGGCGTTGCAGATTGTCTTTGCCCATATATGATGCCTGTTCATTAATTGTTTGCTCTGCCCTCTGGAGAGTGTTGCCGAGGTAACTGCGACAGCTCTGAAACTTCTTCAGCAGCTCCATTAAAGCAGTGCATTGCTCTTGCCTGTCAAACACACAACAACAATCTTTGAGTACCACTGACTTTTTATCATTTAAAATATTTACTGATGTTCTGTTTCCAACATCATAATTTTGGGGTAGCATTTTTCTAATTTATAAGCTACCTGTCAGATACAGCTCTCTCCGTTTCGTCCCAAAGGGAGCTCAGCTCTTCCTCTTGCTCTTTCTCTTTCAGGGCCATTTTGATGCTTTGGTATTCTGGACGAAGTGAGTTGAGTTGAGATTCCAGATCGGACAGCGATCGCATCCTAAAAACAAATGAAGAACAGGGTACAGTACACTGAAAAGAATATTTTATGTGGGTTAGTAAATATTACAAAAATAAATATATTAACTTAATAAAATCTTTTAAAAACATTGAAAAAAAATTTCTGAGGAAATTTTTTAATGCAATAAAAAGTACTTAATGAACAAATATATTCTAAAAGAAATAATTTAGTTAATCAGATTTACTTACTTTTTTTCATTACATAAAGACACAATTTAAGCAGTATATTTATTTAATTTCAAAGCTTTAAAAATGAATTACCTTTTAGTGAAAATTTTCAGGCAAAAAACAGTTCTTTATTGTGCAGAGAGTAAATGCATCCTAAAATTCTATTATACTGACTCTAAAGAGGTTGTTACATTTTATGAATTAAGTAAAGTAATAGAAAAACATGTTTTAATATGACCTAAAGTGATAGTTCACTAAAATTCTTTTTTCTATAATTCTATAGAATTCTTGTCATTTCAAACCTGTATGATTGTCTTTCTTTCGCAAAACACAAAAAAGGATATTTTGAAGAAAGTAAGTAATTTAATAGCAGTGGCACCTGCCATTAACTTCTAGTGCATAGACATAAAACCAATGCAAGTGAAAAGGTGCCATTTATTAAACAATCTTAAAAAATCTTTTTGTTTTCTGCAAAAGAAAGTCATATAGGTTTGACATGAAGATTAGCAAACGATAGCAGGATTAAATGTTTGAATCATTTTAACACATATTAATAATAATAACTGGAATAAAATTTTATTTATTTTGACTTTTCCAATACTTGCAGACAGACTTGAACTAAGAGCATGTAACTGATTTTTAAAAGTATTTTTAGCTCCAATTTTTCTAATATTGAAAACATACGAAAAGAATTATCTGTACCTCTGCTGCAGCGCGGGCAAGGTGGGATCCTTCAGACCCTGTTTCTCTGCTGCCCCTTGCACCTTCCTTAGTTCAGCCATCATAGACTTCCTCCTCAAGCCGAGTCCTTGACTCTGTGTTTCCTTTTGAAGGTCCTTCTGTCGAACCATCAACCTATCATCAACCTCCTCCACCTGGCGAACAAGGACCCCTACCATATCCAGACAGGAAACAGGTCTTTCTTCTTGAGTCACCTCCAGCTGTGCTCCGCCCAGGAGCTGGTCCAGCTGTGGAGCTTTATCATTGAGACTGCTGACTCCCTTCCTGATCAATGTCAACTTAGACCTGCTGTCCTGCAACACTGCTGGGTCGCTGCTGGGGGTACTCTGAACAGAAGACACATCCAGCTCCACAGTGCGCAGGGACATGAGGAATCGATCGAGTGCACGGGCTGCGGCATCGCTCTTGCGCACCTGTTGTCTGAGCCGGTCCAGGCTGGACCTGTGATTCAGAACCACCTGAGTTAGAGGTGACCGGTCACGCAGGTCCAGATGACTGGGCTCGGAGTCAAATCGTGAGAGACGGTCCATCTCTGCCTGGATGCTTTCATCTAACTCCTTAAAGTATAAGGATGAAAAAGATGGAAAGAAACATTCATGATCCACACATTTTCATCCAGTAGTTTTTATTGGCAGGCAAATATGGAAAATTATTGAAAATCCATAAATGAAATGTCTCATACCTTCACGTCTTTCAATATGGTAGGGTTGGCAAGTGTGTATCCCTTTATGTCTTTTGGTTCCTTGATAAACTTGTCAAGCTTTTCAGAAATCTCAGAGATCTTCAGCTCGATTGAGTCCATAAGCTCCAGTGCTGCTCCCAGTGATTCAACTCTGATGAGGTGTGGAGACACTCTTTAACAAACATAACAACACACAAACACAGCCTGGCAACTGTTGTAAGAATTTTTTTTTGCAGATTCTTTGTGTGCACAAAACGAGCTTCTGAGTGCTGTTGTCAGCATATCTATTTTGGCTCGGGGATGTTTTTGTGATGGAAACACACCTGCGCTGTAATTGTGATCTCTGCTCTCTCCATCTAACAGTAAGCTCCATTCGGTCCTGGTCCACAGTTCGGTCTTTGAACTGTACACACTGCATGCAAGTGGTTTCATATTCCTTCCACAATGACTCTGTCTCATCCCACAGAGACTAAAAAACAAAACCAATAAATCAAAAAATGAATGCATAACAAAAACAACATCAGTTGACATGTTAACTCATCGATTTCCATTTTAAAGTTTGTAACTAATTTCAGTATACTGGAAGTATTGTTTACTACTTGGTTCTTTACTGCAGTGCTTCAACCTTTGGTAGTTCTTATGTCTCAACTATTTTTACTTAAGAGTTCCTCCAAAAATAAACAAAATTCTTTACCAATTTATTTACCCTCAAATAGTTCCAAACCTGTATAAATGTATTTGGTAGGTTACAGATATGTGGAAAAATGTTAGCAAAATGAAGCAAAAAAATAGAATAGAACTGTGACCCTGGCTCGGAAAGTCAAAATCTGATTTAATGAGCCTAAAAATTGATTTCCGCCATTCATTTCACTATAATTTCAATCTTTGACTTGATCTAAGTTAGTCATATATCAAGATAATATTTGACAGAATGTTTTTTTCATTGTGTAAAATAGCTTGATGTGAAAAACAGTAAGGCACAAAAGACTTTAGCTGGGATTTCATAGGCAAGGTCACATTAGTGGTTCTGTTGAACACAAAAACAAGATATTTTGAAGAAATAAATAAAAAAAACAGCCCTGATCATATTTGACTACTGTTATTTTGTACAATGGTATAAACTAGAGCCCTGGAAATCTTAGTTGTTGACATTGTACTAGATTTTGTTGTGTTAATGAAAATACACTTCTCATTTTTTTTGGGTGAGCTATCCATTTAAAAATAATAAAATTAGAAAATTATTTAGCTTAAAAGCACAACTAATAAGTTACCTTTAATTCCCTGAGTCGTTTTTGCAGATCCGTGGAAGTGACGGATTCTGAGGTACGATCCCCCAACATGCATTGCTCGTTTCTGTTCAGCTGAGCCAGCAGTGCAAACCTGCAGCTGCGGTACCTGAGAAAAACAGAACTTCACTGCACTGCACTTATACTGTTACACACGAATGTCAATATTTCATATTGCTAACATTATCATACCTGTCTTCCTCTGTACTTGTTTGTTTCACTATTTCTCTCTTCTCCACAGTTCTTGGTTGCGGTGGGCTGACCGCTGTGACCGCCTAAAACAACACGTCACTGTGAGTATTATCAAAATGTTTTATATGCCTATCAAATGACAGGCTAAGAAGCCCAGAACAACCCAAAACCAGCTTTACCATGCTTAGGGGTTAGCTATTTTGAATATTCTGAAACCAGCGAACAATGCTAGCACAAACTTTTATAGCAGTGAAAACATACTATAACGTCAAGCTTTGTAAAACAAACCTTCTCGGCAGGTGTTTGGACCGTTTGAGCATTCTGAGGAGATGGTTCTTTTGTTTGATCCACTGGAGAACTAGAGACGAATGACATGGTAAACAGAGAAGAATCATAAATGCAAGGAATCTCAGACGCAGATGGCAGGTTGCTGCTTGACTTACTTTAATTAACATTAAAACCAAATGTTTTATTGTGGTTACCTGATGTCTGCTGGAGGTGTGTCTTGATCTCCACTGAACTGCCGCTGGATGGCAGCGAGTCTCCTCTCGCACTCTCTGAGTTGGGCCTGTGCGAGCCTGTGTGCGTCCTCAGGGCTCAGAGTATCACATAACTCTTTCAGAGCTTCCAGCTGCTGTCCTGCCTGTGCCAGACTGCCTTCTGCTGAAAAACATGTCTGTCGGAGCACAGAAAAAAACATAAAATCTTATTCTTTTATATAATTATTAGGCTAGTTTTACCATTGTCATTTTAAACAAAGTATTTAAGCAAAGGGTAAACTGAAAAGCAAAAAAGGTGAACAGTTACTTTACTTTTTATAATTAAATTAGCGATCATAAATTTCAATACATTGAAATTCAAAAAAAGTTTGAAGAAATGCTGAATCTCTTTCAGGTTTAATGAAATCATTTAGTCATCATTTTGTCATTTTAAACCTGTATGACTTTGTTCCGCTGAATACAAAAGAATGTATTATTGTTATTAATATACCATTGATTTGCATAAACAGAAGTTTGGTTCAAACAACGTTTTTTAGATTAGATTAGATTAGATTAGATTAGATTCAACTTTATTGTCACTGCACATGAAAGGTACAAGGCAACGAAATGCAGTTAGCAAGTACAGAATATACATGTTATATGTACAATAATTGTATGTACAATAATTATACTGAATAGATAAGTATTTTGGACATAATTTACAGGTATAAAATACTAAGCAGGTGTGCTATGAACATCCTATTCAAATGGGTTATGTAAGGGTGTATGTACACTATAGACAGATCTATGAACACATGAACATAATTTACACTATTGCAGTGGATTGTAAAGTGCATTAGAATATTACGATGTGCAAATGAATTCTTCAGTGTTTACTGAGTGAACAGACAGTTTTTTTAAATATGTCTTCTGATAACAGAATTAAAATTTTTGGGTGACCTTTCTCTAGAAACCTAAAAGAATCAGCTTTTTAACAAACCAATTTGAAATTTAGTGGATTGAAATTTATATTCCAATTCAAATATAAACTAAACAGATCTATAAGAGCCAGAAAGTCAAGTTGATAAGAGCGAAAGCAGCCCAAGCATAGGCAATAAGTTTAAAGAATCCCAAAAATAAAATGTGTAAAACAGAAAAGGAATCAAATCTGCCTGGTTGTAACTTTACCTCCTCTTTTGATTTTGGCATTGAAACAGGTGTAAGCTTGATATTTGGCCTTCTTAATTGCATCTCACAAGTCTCAACCACACGGTTAAAATGCCAGAGGGCTATCTCATATCTGAGTTGCCTACAATATTCTGATATTTGAGCTCGTACATCCTGAAAATGTTAATGAAATAAAAAAGCAAGCAAATCCCACAAAACGGTTACACACTAGAGCATTCATGTTAGATGTAAAAGATAAGAATGATTAATATAACAAAACAGCAAACCACACAGCAGATAAAAGCATGCTCAGTTACTAAAACACATATATGATACCTTCCACTGTGTCCTGACAGACTGAGTAAAAAATTCCATGTCTCTGAGTTCAGATGGGGTGCAGAATGCCTCCATTCCTTCAGCTGCTCTCAAAAACTCTTCTAGGAGCTCAGAATCAAGAGCCTTTAATGTCTCCTGAATAAATAGACAATGCATTGTACACTTTAGAAATGTTGACAGCATTTCTCATTCTATATTTAACAATAAATAGCAATATATTTTATGTCACTCTGTTACTCGCTTTGGCAAGCAACTGTCAAATGTACATACCTCCTTAACTGATGCCTGTTCACTTGTCATCTGCTTGTCCTTGAAGACACTGATAGCTTCAATAATGTGCTCTTGGAGACAGTGTTTGGCTTCTTCAAATCGATTCCTAACCAGAGCCTGTGCTTTTTTATAAGCTTCAGTGTATGTCTGTGGGGGGGCCTGGGCAAGTGTTGGCTGCTTAACCTGTTCTGATTCCTGAAGATTTGTTGGGACTCGGGACTGAACAAGGACGGATTGGGTTTGAGTGTGAACTTTAGATGAGGCTTCTGTCTTAGGTGGACTCTGTTGTTGCTGACTTTGCTGAGACTGCTGCGGACTTAGAGGTCTTATGGAAGCTTGTGCAGGTGGGTGATTCCAGGGAGCTACCGGCTGAGAAATACCTTGGAACATTGCCTGAGTCTGATGTTCGTTTCTGACTGAGCTCCATGGTTGTTGAGGGCTCTGCGGTCTCTGGAGAGCTTGATATTGGGAGTATTGAGGACTTTGAGTTTCAGCTAAAGGGTACACTGGACTGACAGGCCTCCAGTGCTGGCGAGGAACCATATCCTGAACTGGACCTTGAGGTCTTATCTGTCGATAAGGATGGGTTAGTGGTTCCCGGCCAGGAGTTGGCCACTGTTGAGGCTGTTGTTGGGTCTCAGTATAACATGGCATTTGTGATTGGACTTGTACCTGATGTGGAGGTTGGAGAGTGGAGTATGTCTGGGTCACAATAGCTTGTCTTATTGGTGGCCATTGCTGATGTTGAGCTGGATGGACATTTTGAGATTGGGGGTGATTTTGGAAGTTAGACAGAAGCTGCGTATGGGAAGTGAGAGGAATTGGTCCTTGGACTTGAGGATAAGTTTGTTTAATGGGATCCCACTGAGGTTGCTCTTTTGGCGGAACCATAAATTGTGCACTGCCTGATGCTTTAAGCTGGGTTGGACCTACAGTTTGTATTTGAGACTGGACAGGCATCTGAGGTTGAGGCATCTGAGGTTGAGGCATAGAGATTATTCTGGGTGTTATGGGAGATGTTCTTTTAGGCTGAGGGGGAATTACAGACTGATAATGCTGCAAGGGTTGCAGGGATTGATTTTGAAATCCAGTTGGTCGTTGACTTTGCATTATTACTTGTGGTTGAATTGATGGTTGACCAGATATTGGATAGTGTTGGACCGTTGATCTTTGGGGTATTGCTTCAGACACTGGAAATCTTTGAGGCAGGATCACTAAAGGAGTTTGGGCCACTGTCTGTTGTGGTTGCCACTGGGTCACAACATGTGGCTGCATGGAAGCTATGGATTGATGCTGTGCCTTTTTCTGAATCAACGCTTGGGGTTGCTTTGGTATTGCTCCCTGTGTTGGAGGTTTTATTTGTTGCTGAATTTGTGCATCAACTTGTTCTTTTTGTGGTGTTTCCTGAGCTTGAGTTGAAATAGTGTTTTGATGTTGTTGGGTCATTACTCTATGAATCGGGACTGGCTGTATTGGTTGATTTTGAGTCAACAATATTCCTGAAGATGTTTTTTCTAAAAGTGGTTGGTATTGCTTAATTGAATGTGACGGCCCAAGTGGTTTAGTCTCACTCTGTAAAACGCTTCCAGCCTTAGCTGAGCTGGTTGCAACTGTGTGTGGTGGTTCTTGAAAGCTTATTTGACCTTTGTACTCTAATTCTGAATGAGATGCTACCATTTGAGATGGATTTTGGATGGCACTTTCCAGCTGAGCCTTCTGTTGAAGCCAAGGTCTGTTTCGTGCCTGGGACTTCCTTTCTTTCATCTGCTGCTGATGCTGGACAGAACCCACTTTTTGTAACTGAGGTTGAACCTGAGGCTGAGCTGGTGTTTGTACCTGTCCCTGAACTACCTGTTGTTTTTGTACAGTGAATGCAACCTGAATTTGTTCTTGTTGAGTTGTCTGTGCTTGTAACTGTTGTTTTTTATGAGCTTGTGATGCTGGTTGATCGGCAATGACTGGAACCTCAACTTGCAACTGTTTCTTTGTGTCTAAATGTTGTTGAGTCACAGGCTGTGGTAAAGACTGTTGGCTTCCCTCATGACTCTTTATGGGAATTTCAATTCCTGCCTCAGACTGCACTACTTCCTGTGTCTTAATTTTAGTGAATTGGGAATGGGAGTGTTCCCATTGCTCATAATGGTGTTCTTGTGGCTGAGGACTTTTATCTTCTTTATACTCTTGTATCACAATCATGGGCAAAGGCTCATTAAATGGTTCAGCCCTAGGAACTTTAGCCTGGGGAGGTTCATCTAAAGGTGTTCGAGAAGACGCTGGTACTTTTGCCCTGACTGTGGGTTGGGGGTCTGGTTCGCTTGGTGCTCCTGAGGGAGAATGCTGACATGAACTGACTATTTGGGACTTATGAATTTGGAGGTCTTCCCTTGTCTCCGGAGGCTGGACAACAGTTTTAGCAGGTTGCTGGTCTCTAACAGGACTTCTGTCTCTGAAAGCTCCCAATGAGCTTAACATTCCTACCGCTTCCTATTGAGATATAAAACATTAATCTATAATTTCTCATTTATAAAGACTTACTGAATTTGAATTGATCAAAAGTTAGATTTTACCAGTGCATTTATCAAAAACTTCTGGAAAGTTGTTAACATTTTAGGGCTTTATTCTACACAGACCTGTGACTTTTCAACAGTAGTGCGGACCCTGTCTTGCATGTTGGATGCAATCAGATACTGAAGTGGGGAACTCTTCTGACTCATCATCACCATCATTTGCAGATCCTGCTCCTCCATTACCACTTGACCCTCTAACTGTAGTCCCCTTGAAATCAACAGCTACAGAAAAAACGAGTTTAAATATCAAACAGTAGGGTTAACGAAATTTAAGTTTAATGTAAATGAAAAGATCATCCTTACCCGAACTCTAGAGTCCTGTCCCCTCTTTCGCCTACGTGTTTCTTCTTTTAGGATCTGGTAAAGCTCTCTGGCTTCCGTCTCCCAGAGTAAGAGTTCAGCCAGACGGCTGTCCAACCCACTTACACTAAGACGCAGCTCATCACACACCTGTTCAGCCTCAGAGAGTGTCTGCAACACCTGGATTTGAAGCCATACATTTAATATGCAATCAGCTACACATAATGTTAACTATTTGTTTACCTCAGGAATGGCCTGCTGAAGTTTGTTTAGGGTCTCGCGAGAGCAATCTATAGATGGAGAAAGGGCCTCAAGATCTATGTCCTTTATTTTCTTCATCATGAGCTAAAAAAAAAGAAAAATGTGAGGCTAAATGGTACACTGAAACTTACAATTCAAGTTAAATTAGAAATCAAAATTAAACATACATTTATAGTAGTGTGTGTCTTTACTGAATAAAAGAAAGTGTATGCATACCTGTAGTCTCTTAGTATAAGTTCGTAGTGAGACAGAAACCATTTCCACAGGTTCTTTTAGTAACTGATTGGCCTCTCTTATCAGGGCCTGGACAGTTTGAGGACTTGATAGGCTAATGTTAGGCTCCTCAGCATATGCCTGGAACACAGAATTTACTAACTTTACCAGACTTACTATCAACTTACACTATTTGTTGGGTTTTTGTCCAAATCAATATTTATCTATATTTGATTCGATAGGTCACTCACAAACTGTGCTATTTTTGCGAAGTCGGCCCAGAGCAGATTTATCTTGCACAGTTCATCTGAAATGGCACGGCTTGTCTGCGGATCTGTGACCTCAATCAGGTAGTTGCCAACCTCATTTATTTGAGCCTGGCGTGAACTCCACTCTGACATCATCGATGAGGTCACCTGGGCCACCACAGAGTGATGTTTATTTTTTAAAGTATGGCACACAAGCAAAAAGGAAAACAATTTCCGAAAAATTATGCTTTATCAAGTGCATTTTTTAAACATAGGCTACCTCTGTTCTCTGTCCATGTCGCTGACCATTCGGCCCCTGCTCCAGCCACGCATGCAGTGATGTGTACGTGTCACTGTATGTTTCCCATGCTCCTAGCACACGTCCAATACTTCCCTTCACCATTCGTACACCCTCCAGAGTCACTGACACATCTTCTTCCAATTCAGCCACCTGCCGGTTCACTTTATTGGAGTCTTCAGCTACAAAAGCAATTTAATAACTTTTGGTTTTCTCGACAAAACAACAATGTTTTTACAGTATTCCACAAGTGATGCATCAGAGGTATAAATGTATATTACCCAAAGCAGCCTTGCTGGTATATTTGTTAGCGATGTGTTTGAGTCTCTGAAAAGCTCCATCCAGCATAGAGGCTAGCTCCTGGTTGTTCACAGTTTCCTAAAGGGCGTCAGTGATAAACAAAGTTTGATACTGTTGGATATTAGCCAACAGCAATTCATTTTATTTCTGTCCATAGGATAACTACCAGCTGTGCACTGCACAAATCATTGTCTACTTCTATTGAATGCTATCAAATTCTCACTCACGTTCCAGTCCTGCATCAGCACCCGGACTGACTCCTGCGAAATGTAGGGTCTTTTCCAAGATCGCAATTTAACTTTGAGTTGATTCAGCAGGTCTAAGACTGTATGCCTTCTCTCTTGATACTCCATTTTAATAATGTGATATTTAGCAGTTACACGAACACTGGTGAACCTGGAAATGTAACATACATCAGTAAAATACTTCAATATACTATTTGTGCTTTGCAATAGAGAACCAAAATCTGTGTTTCGTCCCCAGTCGAACTTTTGTAAAATCCAACAAACCTTCTCTTTATCTCTTCCATCTTATCTCTTGGAACCAGAGTCTCTCCAAATTCATCTGTGTTTTGAAACATGTTAAACCTCTTGATATGGTGGGGCATCTCCTCCAAACACACCTGCAGCCGTACAGGGACACAAAAACAAATGCAGGTAAATTTCAGTCAAATGACTGAAACCAATATTTGGATATACCAAGTAACGACTACAGACCTTCAGCTGTTCAATCTTCTCATGGGCATCTTCCGCAGCCTGGGCATGGTCCAGCGAATCATCCTCCTCAGCAGATAAAACCTCTTCAATACGTAACAGCCACCGGCCCACGGAATCCAGCGGAGATGGAAGACTCAAGTCTAGCTCTGTCTTATACTCACGCAGCTATAAAAAGCACATTTAGGACAACCGAATAACAATACGTTAATACAGAAAACATTATTGAACTCTTATAAAATAGAAGCAGTTTAGCTATTTAGATTTAGATTTAACAGGCACTTTTATCCGTTGTGACTTTTAAATTAGGGAGTATTAAATTTTTCTCTAAAAAGCCAAAAGCAACAGAGATTTTAATATTCTGTCTTTATTTAAAAAAACATAAATGACATGTTGTATTAAGAATGAAAGGGTTTGTGGGTATTAACCTTCTCTGCAAGGGTGTCCCATGCCTGTCTTAGTGCTTTCTGCTCAGCACTGAGATGAGTTGTTCTCTTCATTGCTGTTAGTAATGGCATTACGGGCCGTCGCTGCTCATTAAATGACACAATGAAGGTATGGAAGACCTAAAACCATAGTAAAATAACATCAACAAACAAGTGAACAATAACATTATACATTTTTAATAAAAAATAAAAAATACATGTGGCTTACTTCATAAAATATTTTAAAAACATAAAATATTTAACATTAAATAACATTAAATATATTTTTTCAGTGAAAAATATTAAATTATTGATGTATATGTGATGTAATTATTGATGTTTATGTGATCTAAATTAATTTAATGACATAGATTTTTAAAAACTCCTCATATTTTGATAAATTATAATAGATGTATTTGAGTTAATCAGATTTATTTTTTTTTTATTAAAAGATGGTTTTTCTATCAAATCCAGTTATGGCTGTTTTTAAAAAAAAAAGTAAAAGTAGTTTAACAACTTTAGATGATGTAAATTTGCTATTAGCATATTCATTGCGTTACTGTGTTGTAGTTTCATGGGATCTATGGACATAATGGAAATCAATGTACATTTAAATTGATTGAAACATTCGAAGAATGTTTCAATCTTTTTAGAACTTACATGATATCTTTCAGCATAGCTTTCACCCTCAGTGGAGTCCCACCCCTCTATAAGCTCCTGGTAGGCCTGAGTCAACCAGCACGTGACCTCTTGAGCCTTCTGATTGGCTGATGTCTAGACAGGTTAAGAAAATAGAAAGCACAAAGAAATTTATTTACTTGGTATTGAACGTACAGCGACTATACTTTAATAAAAAGCTTGATTACTGTGAATAAAACTATGATTACAGTGGTGCAGAAGTTATTCACATTATGCATTAGAAATGCTAAACAACAACCATTGTTTAGTATTGCTAGAAATGTAGCACTACTTTAGTCTGGGGGTAAATATTAAAGTCTTACAGCATTTGTGCAAAGCTCCTACCAAATACCATGGATCACGCATTAGATCAAATATTATGAGAAACACTATGCCTTTCAAAGGATAATCGTTTTAGTTTCAGGGATTATCTAGATAACTTCTGGGTTTAATGGATTAGCTCTGTAATTTATGGGATTAGAATTATATATATATAATGTGAGGGTATATTCAGCATCACATTTGCACGTGCAAAAATATGGGTATCTTATGGGGTGAGGGGGCTGATATTTTACCCCAGGGACAGCTCCTTTAGCTGGCTCAGGTGATTGGCTATGGGCTGATTTGATTGGGCAGGGAATAAACAGGTGGGCCTGTTTAAAAAAACAAGTCAAAATTTGAGGTATTTTTGAGTTTTTTTTGTACTTTACCCTCATTTAATACTTCAACTTACATTAATTTTACAGACATATCGGACCATAAAAGGTTAACTTCACCCAAAAATGGAAATGTTATCATAATTTTCATTTTAATTAAATATAAACATACAGTGGCTTACAAAATGTCACATCACTTTTCCACATTTTCTGACATTATGACCGCAAATGTAAATATTTTATTGGAATTTTATACAAAAGACCAACACAAAGTGGCACATGATTTCAATTTTTATAAATGAAAGACAAAGGTATTGTTAAATAGTACTGTGCAGAAGTATCAATCTGTTTTATCTGAGTGCATCCAATTGCCTTCTGAAGTAACCTGATGATTTCTGACTGGTCGAAGGTTGCCCTAATGTCTATAAATAGTGCCCCCTTTGTGTTATTTAACAGCTGGTCTGTGGTAGCCTCTGATGTTGGTTTAGAGAATATTGGGGAGCAAACAACATCATAAAGTCAAAAGAACACGCCAAACAGGACAGGGATAAAGTTGCGGAGAAATTAAGAGCAGGCTTTAGGACATTATAAAGATTTCTCAAGCTTTGAACATCTCATGGAGCCCTGTTCTTTCCATAATCCACAAATGGAAAGAGTACGGCACAGCTGCAATCCTACCCAGACATGGTCATCCACCTAAACTAATAGGCTGAACAAGGAGAGGACTGATCAGTGATGTAGCCAAGAATCCAATGGTGACTCTGGATAAACTGCAGAGATCTACAGCTCAGGTGGGGGAATCTGTCCACAGGATAACTCCCAGCTGTGCACTGTACAAATCATTGTCTTACAAATAACCACAAGAAGTCCAGATGGTTGTGGTCTGGTGTGGAAGAAGGTGCTTTGGTCAGATGAGACCAAAACACCTAAATGCAAAATGTTATATATGGCCAAAAACTAACAATGCAAATCTCTCTGTACACACCATCCCCACTGTCAAACGTGGTGGTGGTGGTGGCATCATCATGCTCTGGAGCTGTTTGTCTTCAGTATGGACAGAGAAGCTGAGTTAATGGTAAGATGGATCGAGCCAAATACAGGTCTTGGAAGAAAACTTATTGGAATCTTCCAAAAACTTGACACCAGGGCAGTGATGCACCTTATAACAGGACACAGACCTTAAAATAAAGCCAAGGCGACAAAGGAATGGTTTAAAATGAAACCCATTCATGTGTTGGAATAGCCCAGTCAAAGTCTAGACCTAAATCCTATTGAGAATCTTTGGCAAGATCTGGAAACTGCCACTCACAAACGCCCTCCAGCTAATCTGACTCCGCTTGAATTGTTTAGCAACGAAGAATGGGTAAAGAGTTTAGTCTCTAGATTTGCTGGAAAAGACATACCCCAAGAGACTTGCAGCTGTAATTGCAGAAAAGGGGGTTCCACAAAATATTAACTCTGCGGGCTGACATTTTTTTAATAGCGTATAATTTTTGTTCAAATTCTCAATTGTGTGCCACTTTGTGTTGGTCTTTAACATAAAATTCCAATAAAATATATTAGTTTATTTTCATAATGTTGTAAAATGTGGAACAGTTCAAGCAGTATGAATTCATTTGCAAGCTAATGTATCTTTAAAACAAACAAAATAATTTGCTAATGGGGTGAGAAAAACAAACTTAAATTAGCTAAAGTCAAATGAACTTCATTAATACACTTTTTCCTAAAACAAGACAAAATATCTTAAGTCACTTTCCTTGCTGAGTAAATGTGTCTTGATTTAAAAAGTTTTAGATATTTTAACTAAAAACAAGACAGAAGGCTTAATAATAAATCCTTTTTTGTTGTGAAAAAAACAAAAGATGGTCAAAATTGCCCACACATGTTTCCATTTCTAACCTTTCAAATCCTTCCAAAAATAAACATTAATTTCAAATAAAGTCCGTTGTTAACATTTTGCGAAAATCTTTTTTATGTTAAACAGAACAAAATTTATACAGGTTTAGGACAACTTCATTTTATTTTTGTTATACACTTTTATTTTAAAGTATATCTTTATATATTTATCTTTTTCTGTATATCTTTAAACTGTATAACACTAAAAACTATTTTTTTAAACGATTGAAAATGTGTTGCCTTTGCAACTGCTAAAAATGTCTAAAAGGCAAAGACAGATGAAGTTTTTTTATTTTCCTGCAATTCTTTACAAGACTCAATTAATGGAAGATTTAAAGAAAGGGTTGATTGAAGGTATCATTTTATTTTAACAGTTAACCTTGGGCAGAATAAACCAAACTTTTTATTGCACTAATTGACATTAATGACTATTCCTGGCATTGAGGTAGTATTGACACACCCAATACCACACTAAATTATCAAAACGAGAAAGTGCAAGTACAGAAATGTTGCAGTGAATGAGAAAAGCAGACAGATTCAGAGAGTGAGCGAGATACCTGTCTTATAGGTGATGCACCTATACTTGGGACAAAGTGAGATGGCAGATTTACAGGTGAGAGGCGCTGCTGAGGACTGTAAGACTAAACCAACAAAACCGATGAGAGGGAAAGAAAAGAAGGAGAAGAGAAGTAAAAGTGGATGGAGGGCACTAGTAAACAAATGATAATTTATTATATTGAATTGTTTCTATGAAAAACAGAATTTAAGAAATTCGAAAATCGAGTATGTGAGACTCACCTGCATCTCCTCATCAGAAGCAGGAGTGTCTTTTGAGTACTGTAGGAACTGAGCAACATAAGTCATAATAGATTTCTCGTCTGGGTCCCTTACATCAACATCTGCAATACAAAAACACAACTGTTGTATCATTATGTCAATTAGAATCAAAGAGCCCAAAACACATAATTGCACACTCACCGGCTGGATCTAATAGCCTTGGTATATGAAGTTCTCTTTCAGCGACATGAAATGCCTCTTCCAGATTTTGTCTGTTGGTTCTGGTTCGGGCTCTGGTCAGGTCTACTGAGTTGGGTCTCAGAGCAGAAAGTATGGCCAAAAACACCACCCCGCTCCTCCAGCTTCCCTTAAAATCCTTCACATTCAAAGTACAACCAGCCCTGGGAGAGAATGATTTATTACTGTTGAACGTGCAACTGATACAATTTTTGTAGAAACCGGTACAACTAAAACAAAATTCTACAAAGTTCCTTTATGATCCTCACCGGTGGCATTGCTCTCTCACCCAAAGCAGCAAGGCCTTCTTGGCAGATACACGAAAACGAGTGTGCAGTGGTGAACCATGGGGTGGCACTGGACTGCTGCGGGCACTGCTAGTGGTCGAAAGAGAGTCCAGACTTGCCAAAGACTCCATAGAAGACTGGCGAGAACTGAAGGACAACGTACTTGCCAATTCCTCAATCTGAAAAAGAGCAAAGAGAAAAATAAAAAAAAAACAATGTGGACCATCACCTTTCATCAATGTCTAAGTGAAACTTGTGCATTTTTGTTTTTGAAGGTTAATTTAACACAAATTACAACTTACATGGAAGTGCATAATGACGGTCCACACCAGCCCGAGTATGATGGAAGGCTTTCCATCCATGATGTCCGATACATTTATGTTGACCAGTTTAATCTTCAAAATAAACCATTAAAGCAATTTAACCACAACACATTGTTTTAACTAGAGTTAATAGCACTTTCCCATCGCTGTGGCATCTTACCGATTTCTTCTTGAGAAATGCCAATGCTTTCTCAATGTTTGTTCTGTGCTGAAACGTCCCCCTCCCTTTCTCTCGGCTCTAATGTAAAGGATGGAAAAAAGGTTGGAATTTGTATACAAACACAGTTTTCACTTTATTTAATTAGTTCAATGATCAAATGTTTTGGTTTCTAATTATACATAAATAACCGTCCAGTTTTTATGAAGAGCTTATTTCCGAAATCTAATTAAAAAAAGTTTTTTAATATGTTATCATGTTTTCCTTGTATCAGCTCTTTTTTTAAGTTATAATCTCTTAATCAAAACAAATCATTTGCAGTTTATTTGATATCACTTGGAATGTATGATAAAAATCTCGTTTTGGAAATAACCTCTTCATATGTAGCCTGTACCATTTTCTCTATGCACAACCACTGCTTGCTAAACAACCGTATTGGTTTTACCACCAATGAAAATGCACTTACCATTTTTTGACCACTCATCACCTCTAGCAGGTCCAATAATCTGGATCCATCTCTAAGATCATCAAAAAGATCAAGCACTGTGACCGGAGGCCTCCTCTGAGAACCAAAGTGAATATCACAAATGAAGCACAAAATAAATATTTTTTTACATTGTGACAAAATAATTCTTGATATATTTTAAATTATTATACTTTAATGTATCATTTTTACAGCTTTTCTCCTTTAAGAGATAGAGAAAAACATGCAATGAAAGTTCATATTGGTCTTAGTGTATGCATGAATATGTGTGTTCATGAGTGAGTGAACATGTGTTTTGCAACTCCTGTTGCTGTCTGTCTTTCTGTCTAGGCTGTCTTGATAAAATTATATTACACCCTGCACACCCCTCAATGCTATTGGTGAACCTTTAGGGATAACTACCCCTAATGTTTTTGTATTTGATTTTTCAGTAATCTAAGACAAAAAAGTCACTTGTAGAATTGTGGGTTTATCTTTCAACTTCATAATTTATTTTGAGGAACCGCATGCAATTCAGTGGATGTTTATAGTGTTTGAGCTCTTGAACTTTTATAACCATCACCTTGGACAGTTGGGCATTGATCCAGTTGGTAAATGTCCTCTTTTGAGTTTGTTCCTGCTCCACTGTGGGATGAAAAAAAGAACCATCATTATAAGAAATCAACATGACATATATAGAAAGTGAATGCACACCTGATAGAATTACATGCATGATCTGCCGCATTAAATCACTATAGGCTGTTGTTCAATTCACATCTAAAATTAGATTTCAAACATGAATCAACAGGAAACATTTTTGGAGGGTGTTATGACACATCGATCCGGTTTATCCATCTAAAATATGCATGATCGTTGATACTGGAATTACACACTTCCCCAAATAAAGTCAAAACTGTAAAGTTATAGAATACTGATATGTAAATTCTGTTTATAATAATTAGATATGATTTTAAAGCAAATTTATTCATATATTCATAATTAAATCAAGAAAATATTTTCCTGTTGAAAAATTACCTAATTACATATGTACTTTATTTATAGTATACACTGTAAAAAATAATGAATGTGGCTTGGTAAATATCACAAAAATTATTATTGTTATATATAGTTATATTACCTTAAAAGACTTTTTAAAACATTAAATAGATTTTTCAATTGAAAATATTAAGATAAGTGCTTAAAAGTTCAACAGTAAATTTCTCTACATTTACAAAAAAGTTTACAAAAAAGTTTATGAAATAAAAAAAGTATTTAATTAATCTACATATTTTAATATAAACCAATATGTTTGATGAGTTCTAAATATATTCTAAATATTTGAGTTAAGGAGATTTACTTAATTACAAATACAAACAATTAAACAGTTTATTTACTTAATTTTAAATCTTAAAAAAAGTTTTGTTTCACGTAAAAACAGAGTCAACATTTTTTGAAGTACCCACATAAGCACAATTAATGTTTACCATCAAATAGTTCCACAAAGTCATTAAGGTCATCAGCCGTGTGAAGATTCCTATTTGTCATTTCCCAAAATCCTGTTCCTAACACACTTAATACTCGCAATACAACCAACACAAAAGCTGCTGGAAAGTCTTGTTTTATTCCAGTGTCTCTAATCCCACATTTAGCCCTGATTTCCTAAAACGAACAACTCTTAATCCGATAAGTAAAGTCTGTGATCCCTACTACTGCTGCGATCCCCTATAACAACTTGATCTTTCAACGGACTCTCACCACAAGCCTGAGGTGACTTTAAAAGAACTTTCCCTTATTAGCTGCTAAACATGGCCACACTCACTATGAATAAAACTCTGAGCTCAGTTATCTCATTTACCACTGTTGACAAGTGACCCATAAACAGAAGGAACAAACTATGGAAACCTTCATATTGGACTTTAACATTAACCAACTGATACTTTTGTAGTCATAAAATGAACAGGGAGATTCATATTTTATGTATTGACTCCCTTATTGACATAAATAACATCTTCATCATTACATATGTGAATTGATATTTCTGGACTTCAAAGAGGACTGAATGGGTAAGGTTAAATCTTTGGAAATCTAAAGAGAAAATAAAACCAAGCAGGTTTTAAATGACAAGAGGGTGAGTACATGATTTTTGGATGAACTACAATTTAAATATCATAAATTAATAAAATGAACTGTAATCAACATTTATTTATTTATCTTATTCTGTGTTTTCCTCTGATACTTGCAGAAAGACTTAATTCAACTTATCTTGTAACACAAGATTTCCTTAATGCAACCCAAAGCAAACACATACACATAAACACTGTTGCATGTGCAAAGACAAAAAAGACACGGCAGACACGTAAGCAGCATGAATTATTAGTCAAGGTGTGTGAACAAAGAGATTTAAACAACAAAAGCTACAAGTCGAACCCTCCCTTTGACTGATGACCTATTTAAATGAACTCTGAAGAAACATAATGAGAGAACAGACTGGAATGTTTTCATTCAATAAAGTTGCACATCTTGTATGGTGTAATATCTTTTGAGAGGTGCAGTTTTAAATGGTTAGAGACAACTCCTCTGAATAAAGGAAAGAAAGAAGAGAAACTATCATGAATTTACATGACTCATTACAATGAATTAAAGCCAATATAAAAGTACATATATTTTTATTTTTATTAACTTTTAGGGATGTCTGATATGTTGATCAAACTTCTAGCTAATGTTTCTTTCCTAAGTTGCAATGTTTAATTGGTTTTGATACAAATGTATCTGCACATCACCTTGTGATCTGTGTGTCTCCTTCTGAGACTTTTCAGATGGGTGTTTGACTTCCACATTGTGAGGTAGTTTCTTTTTGGAGGCTTTTAAAAAAAGAATTTGTCATCACCAGTGGAAATACAAAATATAATATATTATCTATATAAAAATGAGGAGATAATCTTAAAGATTTCTGTGAGAGATTTTACTATGAGAAGTTACTCCAAACTCACCCATGGTGCAGTCATTAGATTTACTAGTCCATAATTTCCTTCATTACCATGTAGAGAAGTGTAATTTTTTATTACCCAGCCTCATTTTCTAGTTGAACCAAGTATTTCAGTGCAAGTGTGTTTAATCCTGAGAAGCATTTTTATGTAAAACGCATGTACAGTGTCAGCTATAGAACTATTGTGAACTACTGCTCACACAACACAATGTTCACGGTTGGTTTTACTTAAGTGATTCAAAACCAGTGCCAGTACAGCAGGTTTCAGAGAAGCTCCACCCACACACACACACGCGCACACACACACACACACACACGCACGCGCGCGCAGCATGTCCACACAGGTGCTGATAAATGAGTTTCTTAGGGCAGATCTGCTGTGCCTTTGGGGTTTAGACCTGCTGTTTTTAAAAAAACATGAATTGCCAACTGATATTTCAATTCGAAAAAAGTGTAATAAAAAAAAAAAGTCATAATGGGTTTCATATTTATTTTTCATTTTTTTTGTGAGCTATCACTTAGGGACATTTTTTTAAGGATATTTTATTTATTATGGCAGGAGAATGGTTAACATGAAATCTTAAGATATTATACTATAACTATACATACCATTTGTCCTTTAACCACAACTTAATACTTTGTATAAAGAATATTTATTATTTTAAATGTACCATTAATGTTATTTATAGTTTAATAATCTTTTTATTTTATATTTTATTGTTTCTTTACAATGGCTTACTGAACATCAGAAACAATGACTTTTTGATATGTAACTGTCATGTCTCGGTCCTCCTTTCACAGAAATCCCTGAACTATATTATTACCACTGTAACAAAACTCTAAAGGATGTGCAAAACTATAATTAAGGTGTTAAACAGTCATTTGCTGAGATGATTGGTGAAGTCTTGGCACAATTTGGTGTAAAACCAGAAATTAGGAAAAAGCTTACAATTAACAACCAAACAAACAAAAAATAACACAATACAGTATAATAACGATATACTTGGGGATACAGAAAGAGTGGCAGTGATATTAAACTCACTTAATATAAGGGGTAAATTACTTTTAGATTTCTTGAACTTAAAAAAAGGAACAAATTAGTAAAAATAAATCATAAAAAATTGAATGACTATCACAAAGCCTAATAAAATTGATATTAATGATGTCCAGAACAGATCATGACCAAAACAGGAAACCAAAGTAAGATTTGTATTGAGAGTTTTTGTCTGACCTTGCAGTAGAATGTGGACATCATCAATGTCCAGTGGACGTGAGCCATGTTCATGGGACGAGTCCCCAGTCCTCCTCTCTGATGTCATGGTTCCCACAGAGACACGTCAGATGAAAATGAATTGACGCATTGAAGCATCTGTGAGGGAAATATGATAAATTCACAGATTTACAGGTAAGGCTACAGTTATATTGGCTGTTACAGGTATGATCACAGGTGAATCAAGCAACCCTAATCCAGTTTATCAAATGATTCATAAAAAATCACCAGCATTTAATTTTCTCCGTTAAACTTTTTATCTCAAATAGTGAGAGACCTTCTATCAGTGGGGTGCATGATTACAAAAGACCTTTCTGAAACTTTTCCAGAATATTTCAGCACGACAGATTTTTTATGGGATAGCTGACCAAAAATGAATTACCCACTCTCTAGTTGTTCTGAACCTGTGTACATTTCTGTTTTGATAAATAAAGAGAAGGATATTTGGAACAATGCTTGTAACCATACAGTCTATTGGACTTTTGCTGTAGGAAAACATTCTTCAAAATATCTTTTACTTGTTCGATAGAGGAAAATATATATATTCCCTACCATGGTAACCAATGGGGTCCAAAAGGTGTTTGGTTACAACCATTCTTCCAAATATTGTTCTCTGTGTTTATCAGAACAAAAAAGTGTATACGGATTGGAAACAACTCAATGGTGAGAACATCAGGACAGAATATGCTCTTTTGGTTAACTATTTCTTTAAAAACAAGAGCAAAAATAGAGCAAACAGTTATGAAAACCAACCCCCAAACACTACACCCACACCACTACAAAATCTATACAGAGACATCAAATAAAACTGATTATGACAAACATACACACAGCTTTGAACAAAGCACATCAGTCCAACATCCATAAATCCACATTTAAAGAGTAATCAATGATCAATAGTGTCATCTAGAGGATGTTAACTGCTATTGTAAATATTATTCACAGTAGAGAAAAACATAAAATGTGTGAAGAAATGCAATATCATAGAGGAAAATACAAAGAAAAGTTCTTTTATATAAAGTTAGACTAAAATTGACCAGATCATGACCAGACCATAATTAAATGAATGGCTCTTCAGCACTACACGCCTCTTTTAAACTACACAGAGGACGGAATGTGTTCTAACTTGAGCTGGACCTTCAAGGACTGAGAGGTAGGAGAGAATAATGTGGAATGAAACACAGCCGACATGAACATCACACACTTCCACAGATCTATAATTCTATATAAGTAATCTATAATAAGATCTGACCATCACAATATCTAAAACACACTACACATGTAAGAGCAGTGACAGTCACAATCACAAAACATTTACAAATCACATGTAGAGTATATTTAAACCCCTTAACAATGTTTCAATGATAAATAAAATATCATTTAATCCAGGAAACAAACCAAGAGTACAGATCATGATGAAACACAGGCAAGTTGTGATCACTTAATTTTATTATGTAACATTTGTTTTTTAAATTTCAAGGGAAATTGTTTTGAAACAACTTGGAACCGATGTACATAATCACATTAAGTAATTCCAACTAACTTTTATTTCTTAAACAAAAGTTCGTTTTGTTAAATAAACACTACTAAAGTACTGTTACATAAACACTACTACACAAAGACTAAATGAACACAAACAGTGTGTTTAAAGATCTTATAAAGCGCACGAAACCGATTCTCTGTGAGATTGGCACGCACAACCAGTCCAGAATAACCCGCGTGACCTTTGACCCCCGGAATGCCATGAGCGCGAGAGGGGCGATGCGCGCTCCACCGGCCCAAAATAGGCACAAATACCCTGTCACAAATAGCGTTCAATACAAAAAAAACGTTACTTTAAGCTATCAAAAACATTTATAACAATACTCATAATATATGAGACTGGTGTATAAAACATCTGCATGGAGTTATTTTGATAAAAGGTCAAATTCCATTCTGCATGAGAGGACACGCAAGGACAAAACAAAAACACGGAAATAAAACACGACATGATACGATCATGTGTGAGTTCTGCGTTCTTAATGACCTTAAAGCTGTCCGTCAAGGTGGGTGTGGGTTCACATCCCGAGTTCTACTTACACGTGAAAAGTTGGAAAGTGTCTTCAAACGTCCTGTAACACAATCAGCGTTTGTTTTCCATCGTCAACAATAATGAAAACAGATATATGATGTTATGGAGGTCGTATCACGACGCGTGTTTATTCCCCGTTCAGCTGCGTGAAGAGCGAGAATCATGTTTGCGTGTAACCGGATGCGCTCCTCACTCGCAGTCTCTAATTATAACATCCACTCAGAGACCTGCTGCAGTTCTGCACTGCAACTAAACTCTTAAACTCACATCAATTAAACTTTACACTGTTCAATGCATACTTCACAAACAGAGGTGACACTGTTCATTAGTGGCAATGTTACACCATTGGCAAGTATGTATAAGTTTAGGGGTCATTGTGAGCTGTATGATCTGTTTTAAACAAACATTCTCAGTCTTGTTATACATGCAGCTGGTATGACCTATAGCCTATATGGAAAACTCATGCATTTATATTAATGACAACACTTGTTTAATGTGCATGGTGCAGAATACTGAATTGGGATAGGACATGAGGTTCTCTGTAGTTTGGGTTTGATCCCAGAGATTGCACATATTTAGACACACATTGAGAGTATAATGGGAAGGTCACTTTGCATAAGAGCACGTTGAAGAACTGTAAATGTTATAAGTGTGGCAGAGGGGATTTATGCTCTTTATAATGACACACACACCATAATGTTGAATGTGACTCAATATTAAATGCATCAGATTGGTACGAAATGTCACGAGTTCTTCATCTAATACCGTTAACAAATTGACATGCATGTTAGAATATACAGGTTTATTGTATATTAAAATGTAATTGTTTGATTTTTATGTCTGATAAAGTTTGTTATCATTTTCAAAATGGAAAGTATTTACTAGAATTTACATTCAGATATTAAACAGTTCGCTTTTACCTAAAGTCAATAAAAACTCTTACTAAATAGACAATATAGAGGGGAAATGAAAATATTGTCTCTCTCTCTCTCTTTCTTTCTTTCTTTTTTTCTTTCTCTGTCTTTCTCTATCTATCTATCTCTCTCTCTCTCTCTCTCTCTCTCTCTCTCTCTCTCTCTCTCTCTCTCTCTCTCTCTCTCTCTGTCTGTCTGTCTGTCTGTCTGTCTGTCTGTCTGTCTGTCTGTCTTTCTTTCTTTCTTTCTTTCTTTCTTTCTTTCTTTCTTTCTGTCTTTCTGTCCGTCTCTCTTTCTTTCTTTCTTTCTTTCTTTTTTCTTTCGTTCTTTCTTTCTTTCTTTCTTTCTTTCGTTCGTTCGTTCGTTCGTTCGTTCGTTCGTTCTCTTTCTTTCTTTCTTTCTTTCTTTCATTCTTTCTTTCTTTCTTTCTTTCTTTCTTTTTTTCACAAAACCCAAAATATTATATTTTGAAGAATGCTGGCAACTGGCACACATTGAATTGTGTTGGTTTTATGTCTATGCAATAAAAGTGAATGGGTGCCGATGCTGTTTGGATACCAACTTTCTTCAAAATATCTTTTTTGTATTGTACGGTAGAAAGAAAGTCACACAGCTTTGATGACGAAAGTGACTAGTAGAGTAAACGAAGACAATATTTTAACTTTTGGGTGTACTTCCACCATCGTACGGTTTTGATAATACTTTGGAGATTTAAGAAAGGGTGTTTAAAAAAAGTAGTTTATGATTCAGTTGTTACCAAGGGAAATTATCATCCGAGGTAAATACCTAAATTGTGCATGTTTTAAATAAATGATAAATAAGACGGGACTGCATGACATTCATGTCGGATTTGTGGACTATAAGTTATTAGAGAGTTTGTTTTCCTGTTTTCTAAAAATGAGCCATATTGGGCTTGAATGGCTTCATGGATTCTTATTAGCTAAATAAATCTGTAACATTTTAAAAATGATTAATTGTTACAGCTAATTAAATCTTGTGTCATAGCATGGAATAACTCTATATAATACACTAGGAAAATTGTGTAGTGCATAACAAAACAGATGTGCTGTTTATACGCTTCTTTTGAAAACTGTATATCCCCTACCGAACTGAAGGTAAAACCAAAAAGTGTAATTAACTAGGAAGCAGGTAGATTTTTTCAGTCTTTTCAATTATAACAAATCACATCATCTTTATGCAACCATGGTAGGCACCTTTGACTATATTTGGACGGTGTGAAGCCCAAAGCCTCATTTCACCTGTCCCAACACCTCCTCTATTCAATCTTACAGTAGCCTGCAAGGTAAATCCACACATGGATGAATAAATGAAATCATGGATAAGTGGATGAAGGTGCTTCCCACTAATTTCCGTCTGGATGAATTTGAACAAAAAGTGCTTCTTTCCTCCTCATTAAGAAAGACAGGCCTGGATCAATCTCTACAAACAACACCTACACACACACACACACACACACACACACACACACACACACACACACACACACACACACACACACACACACACACACACACACACACACACACACACACACACACACACACTATATGGACACTCCGGCTCCTTCCCTATTTGTCTTTAATCTCATGTGACATCTTGTTGGATGAAACTAGCGTTACAGAGACATCCTACCAGCGTTTAAGGTGGGGTTGGCAGGCCCGTTTCTTATAAATGGCAGATTTGAGGTAGATTTTCTGATTCTCATAAGATCAACATTTGCTTCTTTTTATATATAGGTAGTTTTTCTGTTGTCAAACCCAGACAAAAAAAACAACAACCAGCAAGACAATTGTAGGACAATTTTTTTTTTAAAAACAGCTTTCCTTTGCTTGAACAATGACTGCACTATCTGAAGCACAGAGGTATGATTTACAAATTATTATTAAGTTATTTTTAATTCATAGCTGAATGCATAACTGTGAATGTAAACTGTGTTATTGTGTAAATCAAGGGAATTTTTATGAAGACATCTGAATCTAAGGAAATGTGACTTCATAGACATGTGTCCATATGTGTGTTTTTTGGCAGATTTTCTTCTGCAAAGCTGTGCTGTGTGACTCTGGCTCTTTGGCTGTGTTTTGGGGGTAACATTGACGCTTCTGTGCTCAATCTCAAGAAGTTTATTGGATGTGCAGTGCGAGAGTTCACATTTCTGGCCCGTAAGCCTGGTTGCGGTGGGCTGCACATCACTACTGATGCCTGCTGGGGGCGCTGTGAGACCTGGGAAGTAAGCCGGGTATTATAGTCCTTAAAATGTGCTGATTTAATAATAAAAAATAAAAACGCAGATCAATAATAAATATTTCTATTTATAAAATTTGGTTTTATTGAAATTATGTTGCAGGTTTTTTAGACTCTCTTCCACATGAGTACATTTTAATTGAGTTTTTTAACATATTTTCCTTTAAATTTGTTAGAATGTAAAAAAAGTATTTAAAATAATCTTCTTTTTATCTTCTTATATTCTAAAATCAGCCATTTTTCACCATAAAGAACGTTGAAGATGTTAGAAGGATTGTTTCTAACAAACAAATACAAAGATATTTGACAGAATGCTTACAATAAGTAATTGGACCTCATTGACAACCAAAGTATGATAAATTATATTTATTTTATTCTGTAGGACACAAAATAATGTTTAAAAAAATTTAAAACAGCAAATAGTTCTAGGGCACTTTTGACATCAACATAATGTTACCTATATGGTTGTCAATGGGGGTTAAAAAAATTGCCCAAATATATATTTTTTCTGTTTTGAACCAAACAATGAAATGTAAACAGGTTTGTAACAATTAGTGAGTTTATAATTCTTGACACAGTTTGGATTTTTGAGTCAACTAAATCTTTAGGGTTCTTCCATGCCATCATGAAGCGTCTTTTTTTTCCAAAAGTGAGTTTTTCCTGTAGTCCTTTATAGATAAATGATCAATTGGTTTGACTTCTGGAAAATGAACGGATGAAAGAAATCTCCATTCTTTATTTTTTTCTAATACATGTTGTCATGTTTTTAACTATACATTTTATCAAATACTAACCTTTACAAATGTTTTTTTCAAGTACAGTCTAAGAAAAATATCACTGTTGGCTAATCACCCTCTTGTTGTTCATTTCAGAAGCCCATTTTGGATCCACCCTTCATCGAATCCTTCCAGCGTGTGTGCACCTATAATGAGACCCAATTAGTGACAGTTAAGCTGCCGAACTGCTCAGCCCAGGTGGACCCGTCCTACACCTATCCAGTGGCTCTCCGCTGTGACTGTGGAGTGTGTCTCACCAGCAGCACGGAGTGCATTACTTCTGTCTAAAACCCAACATCCTCTACAGTACCTGTGAGTACAGAGAGATATATGTACCATCATATCATACTTGTTTGTCTGCATTGAGCTATCACGTCATTAAACTTGGTAGACCTGCAGTCATCTGTCACAACCTGAAAAAAATGAAGAAATATTTTGTAGTCAAATCCCAAAAGAAAACTTCATAGCTCAAAGTTGCTTTTTCAAAGCTTGGGAGACTAATGAAAGTTTGGACTTATGTAATGCTGGCCCAGATGTTTCTTCTAGAATCTCTTAATAATCATTTGCTATATGAAGAAAGTGACGCGCGACCCACACGCTTATTGGATTTTCTGTAAACAGTTTTAATGCTAATGTGACAGAACATGCAATCCAGTGTGCAGAATAAAACTGCCTGAAAACAGACACAATGTATGCTGGGTAATGTAAACCTGCCAGTGTTCCAATGGTATTTGTCTATGTACACCAGGGTTTTTTTTAAAAAAATGAAAGTTTTTCTTTTGTTCTCAAAGATTATATACAGTATCCATGTATGTGTGTGTAAGTACTGTAAACGGCATAAGCCCGTACTGTATTTATAGTATGTGTGTATAACACAATAAGGGACACAGAGAAACTCTTTAGTTTTAAGTTGTATCAGTAGGGTGTCTGACCTCCTAAAGGGTTCTTAAACTGCTATATTCTAATTGTCATTTACGGTCATACAGTACATGTACCGGGCCCCTGCCCATCACTCTCATACATCTCTTGATGTACAGTCAAAACAATTTAACCACACCAATTACATTAATTCTGACTCACAGATGCAAGAATTTCACCAAACATGTAACATATCAATGAATGATATATTTCCGTTGTATTTCAATATGTCATAAACATATGATACATTCCCTTTTGATTGTCATATATTGTATAGTAATGTATTGCACATCCTTTCTATGCTATATCTGGCCTTTATCAGGTGAAGAAACTAAAATAAAATAAATGTTGATTATTAAGAAACAATTTTGCTAAACTTTTTCTTCTTTCAAAACCAGCAGCCACCCATATGCTCTTCTATGGGCAGAGCACGAATAAACCTCCGACATATGTGTACATTATTATTTCATCTATGTCCTGCTAATTCCTCTGATGCTGGAAACATTGGGTGGCCACAAATGCCAACACCAGTCCCTGCAAGACAAAAGATTTTAAGTCTTTCTAATGTGAAAATGATGACAATCATTTTCCTCTCCGGCACCAACATCATAATGAGTTGCAAATGCACATTATTATTACCCACCCCATTATCACCCTGAACAAAGTCGGTTATATATGCAGCAGAGGTCAAATTCAGCTGTTCGAACACAGAATAACATTTATTCAGGGCCAACAGTTAATTTCCATTATTTTCAACATTCACAAACATAATTAGATTAATTCTCAAACCTAGACTTGGAAAGCCAAGTGTTCTCCGTAATAACAAATATGCAGTTGAAAAATGGATAGTTCCCATTTTGAATGCCACGAGGTCTATCACTAATAATAATTTTTAAATATGTTGTTCACATTAGTAGTGTTGCTACAGTATGTCGAGGCGCTTTTTCTCTAAAATGTCAAACCTCCCAGAATGCAGGCTTGGTCCCGGATTAATAACCAAAATTACCTCTTTGTCAAATCACTTCTATTCAATTAACTGTCAAACAGAGGATCTCTTAATCTGGCCCAACTCATGCACAAGACAGTTTCTTTTAAAGACTCCAGGCATTCGAGCTGACAGGTACAGATTCATCCAAAAAAGCTTGTAAACTCGACAGGAGAGAAAATTGAGAAACAGTTGCGTAATGTTCTCACACAAAACCTTTATTCTCCTACACATACTTTTAACTAATCTATTAAACCCATATTTTAGTGAATTACTTTAATAACCTAAGTAAAGTAGTAAAGGAACATAAACAAATTACTCCTCTGAATGAACATATTATGAATTACATTTTATCTAGGGTCTACAAAGATGGCTGTATTTTGGACTAAACTGCAAGGCTACAGGTGTATCATTTTATTTTAATGGGCTTTCTCTTTAAAAGAGAAGAACAGACGGAAAGAAATGTGTGCAATTTGTGTATATTTCAGTGTATGGTTTATACACTATAAGATATGTGTGTAACTTAGATAGGTCACATAATATTGTTATATAATGGCTTTTGGGCAACAGTCACTCTGAGCTATTAATAAAAGTCAATCTAGACTAAATAGCAGTGTGTTTAATCAAGCTTAAAATTAGGAACGATAGCTTTTAGGCCCTAATGACCTTCTATAGGTTTAAGATAGAACCACAATCGCAAGAGATACACATAAAGATCTTTATAGCCACTGTGCGATAAAACTGTTAATATGAAGTGAAAGCATTAAGATTTGTACATTTAGACACTCTTTTCCAAAACAATTTATGCATTATTAAAGGTGTAAATTTTCTGTGTGGACAGCAATCAAACCCATAACATTTAACACAAAGCTGTTACCATTCAGACATACAAGGACAAAAATATTTATGAGATAGTTTCAAAAAAATTACATTAACTTAATAGAATCTTAAACTTTTTCCAGTGGAGCATATTTAAATAATTGATTAAAAATACAAGTATTAATTTCACTAAAATGTACAAATATAAGTTTATATAATAAAAGAAAATAAGTTTTCATTTCATAAAAATATATTTGTAATATTCACTTAATATTTTTGGTGAATTGTAACAAAAATATTTGAGTTAATCAGATTTTTATTTTACCTACACAAACAACAATATAGAATCTGTAAATATTCAATTAATTTCAAAGCATTATAATTCTAGTCGTTTTTTGTGTGTGAATTACCATAAAAACCATAACATTCATTTGACGGTGATAGAATGAATGGTAAGGCTGCAGAGTATTAAACTTAAAACAAACTGACCTCAAAGAAGGACTTTATCCGTCTTTACTTTACAAAAGCAACAGATCCGCAGAACTGAAGTGCTGCTGTTTCACCCCTGTGTAACTTGGAACACACAAGAAAGAAATTTGTGTATGGCTGCCACGTCCTATAATTCTTAACAACGAAGAAACACTGTTTAAGTAATAGCTGCCAAAAATTACCAAGCAATATTAAAAGTTTTGTTAATAGTCTTGATTATCTCTAGGTATTTTGTATCAAAACTGTACTAAAGAACTAAAAACTTGTTTCAAGCAAATGAGGTGATTGGTAGCTTGGCCTGTCAAGGCACTTCGATATGTAATACAGAAGGATACACGATGTAAAAGTCAGCCAAACCTTGTTCTGTTCCTGGCTGTAGCACCTGTCACTCTGTATGTTCTTCCAAAGAATCTCCATGTTATTGTTGAACAGCGGAAGCTTATTGATTCATGAACAAACTGTTTTAAATGTAAAAACTTAATTTCATCATTCATACGTCACCTGACATCTGAGGACAGGATTGTTTATAATTTTTTTATTAAGGTTGCATATTATACAGTCATTTAAAACCAAATTGAGATATACAGTAAAGAGGTGAAATGCCCCAACATATCTGTGAGTGGAAGATAAAGAAATAAAATAATAATCAAAAATCAAAAATGAAATGCATCCTGAAATTTGGAAAGTTAAAATGTACAGACAGACAGGTAAAAACACAGAGCAACAAACATTGTGGTTGTCATCTAGAGTCCACAAAAATCTGAGGTCAATGTGGAAAGAAAGATCAAGAGTATTATGTTTAAATTTTTGGAACAGGGACATTTTGAAAATGCATTGTTTTATTTTATATTCAGTTTTTATTTATATATTTATTATAATTAAAAGTTCAGATTAATATTATAATATAAATCTGATTGAATATGAAATAAAGTCTAAATCTGTTGCTGGAAATCTAATTAAACATAAAATAAAATCTGAAGTGTATACTTTATAACCAAATATAAAGTAAAACATAGAAGATTTTACCCCTGTTTAAAGGTGCTAGCAGGTTTAAAGAATAATTAAATTCCTGTTACATTTTCTAGAATCACGCCACACTGATCAGTGAAGGTTTATGTAATATCAGTTATTGCCAGTTTTTTTCCAAAGAGATAGCTCACCCTTATCTTAAAAATATATTTTGTGTTTAAAACAAAAATATTTTGTCCTACTATGGTAGTCATTGAAATCTAAAAAAAGGTAATGAGGTAAGGAGCTTTCAACCAAATACAAAGAAGAGTATGTAGATTTGGAACAACTTAAAGGTCAGTAAATGATGACGGAATTTTTATTTGTGTGTGAACTGTCCCTTTAAAAGTGATTTGAGGTCAGGTAAGGCAAAGTGCTTGAGTGCTACAGTAGATCATTCATGCATACTCTACATAAATGTTACACACCAAAAACATCTCTCTAAGTTATTTGTCATGCTACGTCTTACCGAAAAGCATAATGCTCATTATTTAGAATTTTAACTTCTCACGGCAATACACTGTTTCTTTTGTGCACAATAAAAATAAGCATTCTGTGAGAATAAATAGATCTGCATGCAGTTAACTGCATAATATACAAGCAACTGTACAGACATCAGTGGTTTTAACATTTTGGCACGCCAGAACCCAGCTGGACATGCAAAATATGTACAACCACACAAGTTGACGTAAGGATTAAAATGTGTTCAAATCATCTGCCTAAGTTCAGTGTGCAAAAGTTGTAAAACTGCACTTAGATGTAGCAGCAGATCAACTGGCCCTGACAATCCTAGAAACCATTCGTAGATGTTCTGCTTTAAGCTTTAACCGCCGACCCTAGATGCTACCGAGCTCCAGAAACAAGCCTGTGCTATCCTATAGAGGATCCACTATAAGCTTAAAGCGTTCCAAGGTTGGACGCTTTAGAAGCACCACAGCGATGCTACAAATGCTTTATCTTTAATGCTCATGAATACAAAGTCTATCTGTGTTTTACGTTGAACCCATATCTTTTTCAGAGTCAGGTGTACAGGCTGCTGACACAGAATCCTTATCCTGCACTTTGAGTTCAAGTCTGTGTGATTCTGAGCTGAATTCTTGGCTTAATGGAGCATTTGACCGTTCTAAAAGAAGCCTGAGAATCTGTCCAACCCTTTCCTCCAAAGATGCCATCCTGCCATTCAAAGCCTGAATTTCACCACGTAGCTCCAGCCTTGCCTCCTGCAACAAGGCTTGAAAAGCAAACTCGTTTCCGGGAAAGAAATCGCGGGCAGGTCCTTCTCCGCCAACCCCCGGGACAGGACTCTGTGGTTCCGAAACGCGATCGAGTCTCTGGTCGCTGTAGGTCAAGCCGCTATCCCAAGAGTCCGTTTTGCGAAGGGAATTCTTTCTAGATCCCCCAACATCCTCAACACTTTCTATTTGAACTTTGACATCCGTTGACAGGCGTTCCATGGAAACCGCTTTGGCTGTGTTGTTCAGTCCCTCTTTTCTGTCTTCATCTGGAGGTGAACCTGGAGCGCCCATGTTGTTTTTCAGTCTCATCCAGCCACGGGCAGTTCCTGCGGGTTTGACCCGTGTCGTGTTGGTCACTTTCAGCCTGTTAGTGACCTGATCGCCGGCAGGTTTGAGTTCCATGATGTCACGGTTGTTCTGCTTGATGGAGTCTCCTGGTTTGGAATAGGCCAGACAGTTCTGGATGGGGGTTATCTGGGAGATGGTGACCACACTGCTGGTGGATCCGTTTTGAACAGCGTGCAGAGAGTTCTGCATAAGGGAACCATGAGGTTTGTGAAGAGGTGTGCGTGTGGACTGCAGGGGTGAGCGGTTCTTTTCCAGGTCTGGCTGGGTTGAAGCACCCTGGTTACGTAGTTCTTTTTGCTGCTTAAACTTTTGGAAGAGTTTTCGGACTGGGTGGTCCACAGGAATGGTGAGTGGAACCTCATTCTTGGAGCGTTGCCTCTCCTCTTCCTCTTTCTTGACATCAATGATTTTACGGAATACAAACTGGAAAAGGAGACAGATAAAACTCGATTAGGCATGAAGCATTAACAATTTGAAGGTTATAATTCACCCCACAAACGAAAATGGCACTCACCCTTTGAAACCTGTATGACATTCTTCAAATTCATATTTAGAAAAAAGTTGGTTACTAAACAGAAGTGGAAAATATCAACTTCTTTTGTATGGATGAAAAAACAATGTAAGTCCCAGCTGCCAACATTCTTCAAAATATCTCCGTTTGTGTTCTGTAGAAGTCATACAGGTCAAATGACATTAGAATTTTTTATGAATTTTTTTCATAATTAGCTATTTAAGTTTGAAATACACTATACCACACATTTTCTTTTCAAAGAAAAATGTATTAAAACGTTTAAATAAAAAATAGGATAAGTCAAGATAAGTCAAAAAATAATAAATAAAATCCCCTTAAAAGTGCAGCCTTCGATGTTTAATAAAAGAAAAATCTCTGTATTATCAGAAAAGTGTTTTGTTTGGAGAAGGACTTGAACTTGCTATTTTTTCATTCTATTCTGAAGTCAAATAAAAGCTTCCATTTGTGCCTTTTCGTGGTCTATGCACATACCCGAACATCTGCATTCCGAGTCTCTCGTGTATTATACATTATTTATATGTTTTTCTTCAAGTCATGATTTTTTGAGAGCGCTTTCAACTCTCTTTCTTCACCATTGAAATCCTAATTTAGGTTCTTCATGGAAACCAATATACAGTACTTTATTCATTCAGCAGCAAAAACAAGAACTTTCAATGATGAATATTTATTTTAAAAACTACATGGAGAGAGGATTATATGAAAAGCTTTAAATGATTTAAGATTAAAGTAATAGTCCAAACAAAAATTTATTTGTTTGGTTGAACACATAGACAGACGTTTCGAAAAAATGTCAGCAGCTGAAATTTCTGGGACTTCCATGGCAAATAACATTTTTATATATTTGTTCTATTAAACACAAAAGAAGATGGGGAACCTTTGACCAACATCAATTCTTTCCTATGGTACCTTTATATTTATTTATTTGACAGACGCTTTAAGTCAAAGGTATTCTGTAGAGGCCAATCATCACTGCAGAGCCAACAGGGACAAGTGTCTTCCTCAAGAACACTTCAGTTATTGTCTACTGACACTGGGATTCAAACCCACAACCTTCTGCTTACAAGACCAACTCTCGAACCACCAGACCAGAACTGGTAGGCAACGATGCCCCAGAAATCTCAGTTATGAACATTTTTCGAAATAATTCTCTTCATGTTCAGCAGAACAAAGAAGTTTATACTGGTTTGGAACAACTTAAGGTCGAGTTATTTATGACAGAAATGTATACTCCTCACTGGGAACAGTTGACTGGAAAATGAAAGCATGTTGAATGAATTGTTTACATTTCCATTTATATTTATTCATCTGGCAGATGCTTTTGTCCAAAGCAACGTACAGCTAAAATGCAGTTGCCAATGATCACTGCAGGGTAAATTAACTTCAAAGATAGTTCATATAAAAAGTAACAACATACATGTTTACAACCTGGCAGACATCTCATTTATGGGAGAACTACTTCATTAAGAATCTGCATTAAATCCATTTTTAAACGAATTAATCTAAAACAAAACAAAGATGCATTTGTTCATACATTGTGGTTCACAGAGACTGAAAGTCTGGCACTCTATTTCGCCTGCTTTCTGAATGTCAGCAGAACAAGTCTCAACACCTATCTTATTTTTCATCAAGATTACACGCTCACAAAGTTAGCTTCCCAATACAGCTTGGAGACATTCACGCAATACAAATAGAAATTTAGTGAGTTGCAATAATTGGAACTGTTGACATTTGCAAGTTTTGTAATAACATTTGGTGTAAATCTCATTAGAGCTCTTTCCATCTGACCTCCTTCAAGCCAATAACTGCCTGCACTCCTCAACAAACAGCATGTCATGAGATACAGGAGAAAAGTAAAGCAAATTATGACAAAATTTTCATATTTGGATAAACGATCCTGTTCAAGTGTAAACTTGATGTCCTTCTGACCTGCAAAGGGACACATGAAAACTGATAAAATAATACCAGTAGTTCTGTATTTGTCTCTTTCTGTTCCACTGATCTGCATCATTTGCTGAACCGTGACCTCAGATGGTCCTTAAAGAATGTTGAAATTCAAGCCAAATCTATGTAATGATGGTAATACGTGGGCATAACCCCAGCAAATTAGGGTTGAGAGAGCACGCAAGTGATTAGAAGAGAGAGGCAAGACCCAAAGAAGCATGAAAAACATAAGCTCAAGAAATGTTACCGGTGGAAACATTAAAGCAAATTTTCTGCAGACATAGCTTACAATAAGAAAATGGCAATGAGTGTTGTGATGAGGGCATCTGACAATGAGATTACAAAGTCATCTCCATCAAAAGAACAGACAAACAGCCATGCTCAGAGGATACAATGCTAATTGTGAGATGCATATGGTAATTGAAAGGAAATTTGCATTGCCAGAAGGCACTGTGTATGCACATTAAATCCATTAAATGAATATTTATATATTGAAAATACGTACATGGATCTATAGCTACTGTTTTATAATTTTGTTGGCACAAAAAATTTAAAAATAAGGACTTCCACAGTTTAGCTCTGTGGCAGTAACATTACAGGAATGGGCGATTTGCTCACGCTCCAGTTATTATAACCGATATACATTTGTTTGCTGTGCTGTGCTGAACACGAAGGTAGATTTCTTAATACAATTTTGCAACGAAGCCGTTGGGTCACCATTGACTTCCATAGTAGTTTTTAACTAACAGTATCACTAACTTGACTAAACTGTTAACTTAACAATTACTTAATGCATTAGCTAAAATGAACTAAAAACATTTAATATTATTAATATTAAAAGTTCTCTGTTATCTAAGTAAATGCACCATTAACTAACATGAATAACTGTATTGATATGCACAAAAAAATCCTGAAAAATGAAATTGTTCATTGATAGAATTTTAGTTAATGCATTTGCTAATGTTAACAAATAACATCTTATTGTAAGCTGTTGCCAAAATATCTTATATATACAGGATTGTAACAATAAAGGTTGAGCAAATGATAATTTTTTCTGTTTTTGGACAGGGTAAATAATTATTAAAGTTATATATATTGTAAGGAGTGTCTATCTGCTTCAGTTCCTCGATGGTGGAACGATCTACCTCTGGCTTCACGCTTGTCAGACTCGGTCTCTATCTTCAAGAAACACCTAAAAACTCATCTTTTCCGGCTACATCTAACTCACTAACTCACTACTTTTCTAACCTACTCACTCTATCACAAAAAACAAAAAAAAAACATTTATATATATACTTTTTGTAACTTCTCTCTCTATGTAACTTGGTAGCATTGTTGTAGCACTTGTTGACCTATTGTTGTATCGGCTATTTACCGCTTCATTGTCTCCTCGACTATTGTAAGTCGCTTTGGAAAAGCGTCTGCTAAATGTCTAAATGTAAATGTAAATGTATTTTAGCGTATGAATTTAATACCAATCTCTGGGATCATACATAGTAATATTATCACAAAAACATAATGCCACAGATACAGTAACTTGATCTTTGTTCTACAACAATCCCTATAAAGAGCTTAAAATAAGGTTGAGTCTCATTAAAACAATACAAAAACAAAAATAATCAAATTTAGCATCAAAGAAAACCACACAGAACCTTTCTGAAACTCAAGCCTCAGTCTGGGTTTTCGCAGGCATTTTTAAATTGTTCACGGTTCTGAAGAAATGATACGCTAAGATTGGTTTTGAATGGACTGACTTACATTTCCCTTAAAGACCTTGAGGACTTCAGTGTGTCTAAACCAGAGACAGCGGCCAGTGACCTGACTGCCAGAACCTAGAGAAATATCTTTCACAATGCAAATCACAGCAATACATCTCAATTTCATGCTATTTCTTAAAGTATTAAAGCACTCGGCGGTCTTCCTATCCATATTGTAAAAGCTATTTTAAAGCTATTTTAAATTTTAACATGCGTTGCACCGTGATTTGATGTGACCTACACTTTATATAAAACTGCCCAGATAGAGGAAAACCCTCTTGAATAAATTCTGGTCAATAAACCAAGCCAACCAAGATATTCGAGCTTCAGAAACGAATGCAAACTTCAAGAACCTGAAGAATGTTTGACATTACACATGTCAACACTAATAAAGATTTTCAAGTCGCATGATTTTTATGTGTTTCCCTCTGGCACTGTTTACTTTAGTATAGTCACATAGTCAAAATTATTATGCTAAAACTTTTTGACATAAAAGTTAATTGCTATCAAAAAGTATTGTTTTTGTAAGCATGTAGCCTAGATAAAACATCTTTACGGGTTTATCGATTGAGTAATGTAAGTGGACAGAAAGTCCAAAGAAAACGACAAAGTGCAAAGCTTGAATCTGAAAACCAAAAGGTCCAAAATCAAAACCACAAACAAAATAAACCATAAAATACAACAATTCAGAAAACCAAATAAATCACAACAACATATCAGTTTTAATGGAAAATGTGGGTATAGTGCTGGAATAAATAAAAAACACAGATATCATGTTTTATTTATTAATTTATCGTTAGCATTGTGTTTGAGGTCTGATTGTGGATGTTTTTACCAATCTGAATGTTTTCTTGTATGTATGTTTAAATGTTTGTGAAGCCCTATAGAGATGCATCACAAGCATCACAACTGCACAATCTATTATATTTTAAACACGTGCACGCAAACACAAACTGTCATCCCACAGCGAGGAAGTGTCTTCTCCAAGACAAGAGGTAATTGGCTCTTATGCGTCCAGAACATTTAGTGCTGAGGACATCTCTGACAAATGCCGTACACCATCTTTCCGTCAGTGCTGCAGAGACCAGGTATACATGCACACACGCACAGATGCACATATACACACACACACACACACACACACACAAACGCACACATGCACACCTAATTATAATAAAAAATGCAACCCCCTCTGAATTGAAATGTCCCAACCAGGTGGAGAAATCAAATTCCCTGACACAACTGCTGCAGATTTATCAGACAAACCAACCTTCAAATATTCAACTGCCACATGTCTCAAAGTTTCTCACACACTGCCAGAAAAAACAGCATTTTCTTCAGAATGTTCTGGAAGCACCCAGGAGAGAAGCCATTATCCCAAAGACCAAATTGGCAGGGGAGTCTCCTCTAGCCTGCGGTACTCTGTGTGTGTGAGGTTTCTGTGGGTTTCCATCTTGAGATAAGTCTGATCTCATACTCAGTAATAGCTCTTGGGGACCACCTGCCTGAGAGAAAGGAACAAAAGCATTTCATCTCTATTCCATTTTTTTATTTTGAACTTTCTAATGATTTTGCTAATATTTTTCATGTAACGCAGGAGGTTATGTGAGTGTATAACAATACTCTCTGGAGGTTCTGGACTACAGGGGAATAAGCATAAAAACATCATTAATTATTTCACTAAACAGAGCAAACGGAGTAGTAGAAAACAAATGGTGTGGAGAGAAAGAGACAGAAAGACAGCGAGAGAGAAAAAGAAAAGAAATTAATAGAGAGACAAAAGGAGTTTAATATCTCAGGATTAAAGGCAGGATTTTTCAAAAAAGTTTCGAAAACGGAGTCCAAAAACAGTCGAGACACACATTATGCAGGTATACATAACAAGTTTAACATATATTTTAATTATAAATTATAAAGACGTTTTGGGAACCAGAGCAGTGGTCCCCATTGACTGGCATTGTATGGACATAATACCTTAAACTTCTATAAAACGTCTTCTTCTGTGTAAGTTGGGTCACATAGACGTTTTGAAAAACATGAGGATAAACACATGATGAGTTTATATTTTTGGGTCACCTTTAACAAAAGGACTGAAAATATTCATATGTCCTGGGGCGCTTTAAGAAATATTTTAAAAAATTATTAGAAAGTCCAAGGAGATATATATATAAGATGTTGAAAAATAAAGGTTTGCGTTTGCAAAATATATCTACCCGTGTAGTGTGCATAAAATGTTGTTTGTGAATGTTTATAAATACATCCTTATATTTAAGAAAAATGTAAAATAAGTATAAATATTGTAATATATTTTTAAATTTGGGGTAAACCCAAATAAATTAATGTAAATATTTCCTAAATACATATACAACCGTGCATGTATGTGTTTATACAAAAAAAAAAAATGTTAACACAAACCATAATACTTCAATCGATTTATTAAGTAATCAATTTCAACATCTCTAAACGGGATACATATGAAATACTTTGTACACACACACACACACACGCACGCACGCACGCACGCACGCACAGTTCCACTTCTCTAATTAATTTTCTTCCTGCACTGTCCTTAAATATACCTTTTTTTTGGAGCCCAGATCTGCTGGTGCTCCCACTTTACGGTAACCAACCTGTATCTTTATATCCCATCCTCTCCACACACACACACACGCACGCACCCACGCATGCACGCACGAGTCTCAGTGGGTGATTAGGTGCCACATTAGGGAACTGTAGGTAATCCAACCTGTCACCTGAAGTTACACACACACATACACTAATGCAGCAATGCACCGAACGCATAGAATCAGCACCAATTCAGTCACACAGTGAGAGAGATGAGATTGGAGATTCAATCTTCTGTTCAATTTCTTGCTTAAGGGAAATAATTCTAAACCTGTCCAAATCTATCTGTAACAAAAGACATTCAACTGCTGCCAGAAAATAACACTCCATTTATCAAATTTACCATAGTTCCTTCATCGAGACTGCCGTCAATTCCACAATGAAACCAAAGCAAATGGAGTCACTAGAAGTGTTCTTAACTTTGGCAACATGTTTACCACAAACAATGGTCAGTCTTCACACACAACAGCTGTATTGAAATGGTTCGGTGTGTATGCAAACACAATCTGAAATTAGAAAGTTTGGACGTTAGCCATCGGTTAGTGCCAGACTCATTCTAGGTCACATCATTTATACAAAAGCCTTCTGGTAGAATTGTGTGTGTGTGAATAAAGAATGTGTCTGCCTGAAGGCCCACAAGCTGTCTGAAAGACTACGGCTGATTAACCAAAAAACACACATACACACACGTCATCCATTCAGAAATATGGTGTGTTCAATACACACCAACACGTCTGAACTTTTAGTGAGACTCTATCATGTCATGTCAAGATTCTCTCTCACTTCCAGACCTCCATTAGATGATTAAATGTTTCATTCTCATTTGGGAAACGAGAGTTCGATTGACACACACACACACACACACACACACACACACACACACACACACACACACACACACACACACACACACACACACACACACACACACACACACACACACACACACACACACACACACACACACACACACACACACACACACACACACACACACACACACACACACACACACACACACACACACACACACACACACACACACACACACACACACACACACACACACACACACACACACACACACACACACACACACACACACACACACACACACACACACACACACACACACACACACACACACACACACACACACACACACACACACACACACACACACACACACACACACACACACACACACACACACACACACACACACACACACACACACACACACACACACACACACACACACACACACACACACACACACACACACACACACACACACACACACACACACACACACACACACACACACACACACACACACACACACACACACACACACACACCTCTTATGTATATATAAATTGAAAAACTTCAGTAACAGTTATGATTCATATTTTTTCATGTACTGTTGCCGTGATCATGCAGGGAGTTTAGGTTTTGGCTTGTGTCTCATTTCAATAACTCAAGAAACTAATTTGGAAACTATGGAAATGGAAACTATGAAAAAATAACATGCATTTATGTTTATACACAGCTGATGTTAGTTCTGGCGTTTAAAATAAAAGGTGTGAATTTCAAGGAAATGAGATTGGAAAAGTTTATATTTGAAGGAAACAGGATTACCAAAAATATGTTAAAATGAGAGATGAGTTATATCAGAGTGTGCCAATGAGAAAGCTTATGTTGTGCTTTATTCATAAAGTTTTATATATTGTACTTTGTGTAGCTGTAAGAGAGAAGTGTAAAATGCTGAACTCAAAGGTATTGTATTTTGTGAACATGTCAAATAAAGTGTGTTTGTGTTTGTTTCGACAGTGACATACATCAATAAAATCTTAATCAAGCTTGATTAAAAAAAATAAAGAACAGGGCTGGAAAAGGTAATAGTAAATCTAGGAAGATAGTGAAAGAAGATTTAAGAGACAAGAAATTTGTGGAAATGAGGTCTCAGCTTCAGGATATACAAGAATTTATTTCCATTTCTTAAGGGTTTCCCCTCTTTCGCACTACTGACCCAATTCTTCCCACAATCCTTCTGAGGACCGTTCTTTATTCTGTACTGTGTCCAATAAGATTAGGGCAATCGTGGACTAAATCCAATCAGAGCTGCAAGTTTAGAGCTCAAAAGGGATGGTTTTCCAAGTACAAAAATCCTGTCATTCTCAAATACGTCAAACAACCTTTATCTGTTTCACATAGCTATATGGTATTAGATAATGCGAAAACAAAACTCTAGAATGAAATTTAAGATTCTTCTGTTAGCTAATGCACAAAACCAAAAAGTCCAATGTGAACCTGACTTTTGAATGAATAAAACATGACAAAACCCCAGCCGGCAGACAGGTGAGTGACATATTGGCAGTGACGTTTCTCACCCTTTTTCGTAGGTTGCAGGTAAGAATGAGGTTACGAGAGAAGGAGTTAGCAAACGCAGTGTAGAATTCCAGCACCTTGAGCAGGGCTTCTCGCTTGATAATGTGAAGATCGCAGTACGTCAGCGCTCGTACATTAGCGCACGCGTGGGCTAGGGTCGTCTCTTTCCAAAACACGTCGCCAAACACGTCCCCTTTACCTAAAAGGAAAAGTCAAAAATAAGCAAGGAAAATAAAAGATGGATATTTAACAGAAAATATGACTCGGTTTGACACCAGCATACTTTAATTAATGTCAATCACATTTATTAACTCCCAGCAGGACTGTGCTGAGAAATGATCAAATCTGACATTTCCATTTATTATCGCTTTATAGAACAGTTGGCTGAAACCGACATCAGCTGGAGAGCACTTTTACTGGATTGCGTTGTGTAACTATTTATAAAATGATTTATTTACCCTCCAAAAATGTATTAAAATTTGAAAAACCTACTTAAAGAAAAATGTGCGGCATGCTCATGCAGATTATACAGATAAGAGATGCATGGATACTAAAGTTCAGGGTAAGACCTGCCAATACCGATAGTTAAGTGGTTATATTAATTTGCATGTATTCAAATTTAAACATTTAAGTAAATTTTAACTTAAATGATTTTATTGCTTTAAACTGATAACCCACATTTTTAACTAGCATACTGGTATACCTCTAATGCAAATCATATGGACTATATTATTATGAGTGGTTTTAGTATCAGATTGTTTTCAGTGATGAACAGACTTAAATTTAAGACCTAATGTACTAAAAAAATTACCTCATGTTGAATGTCCAACTTGCTCTTTTTAATAAGAATTAATAAAACTGACATTTTCATAATTCACACTAACCCCAAAATATTCTGAAAGAGACCCGTATATATTATTTTTACAAATGATTTTACGATATTAACTCATGAACAGACAGCAATACAGAAATTACGTACTTCACGTAGCTCTGAAAAGGGACAGAGAAATGTCTGGTTTTTGACTTTAACAAGGGTGAATAAAAGAACATATCTACGCACATGAACTTTTTCTCTTAGTTCCCAAAATGCAACAACACTGACTTCCAACACAAAACATCAACAAAACATGATTTAAATTACATTTCTGAGAACTTTAAGCTTGAACTCTCCATCATTTTTCTTCATTTACCTCCCACTTTTTCCAGCAAAAGACTGCGAAACAATTCAAGAGACTATAAAAAGCAACATAACGACTGCATTAGTGTCAAACAAAACAAGACGAATGTGATCTTTATCACAGAAGAGTGCAGTTAGCTTCACTCGCTTAGACTTGTTCAAGATCAATGGCAAAATAATCTCTCCAATCACGTTTGACAGATACCTGGCGCCAGGAACTTAAAATAGACCTTTAACCTTGAGGTGGCATCCCTGCGTCGTTGACACGGGACATGACACAGCTAAATACGCAGTCATCACAAGAACAACCGACCTGTGCCCATGCAAACCATAGAAGAGTTTCGTTGGTGAGTTCAGCAAAATGGGACGGCAAAAGATGTTGGCCACGGCAGGTGCTTGTCCTGCCAATTAAAGACTTATTTCAAGTAGCAAAACATCTTTAATTGGCTGCACATGCCAGAGCAATTAAACCCAATTTAGCAGCTGCTGCGAGTGCATGCGCAAACGCTGTCTCATTAACCTTTCAAAACTGAAAAATTATCTTTGGCGTAAATTCTGTTCTCTGTATAACATCGCAACACATTGCCATATTAACTATATTAATCATGTTACCTCTTTGTATACTTTCAAGCTGCAAATATGCACCATTTTCAACCTTAATGCTTTTCTCGAAAAGTCTTTTATTCGCATGATTTATTCACTTTTGCCTAAAAGGGGATGACAAGGTCAGGTTGTTTATTTTGATTCACACGTACAGTGTGTCTCAGATTGGTCTGCAGAGACTTTTTGAAAGGTCTCCTGAGAATATGAAAACAGTTGTAGTGCCCTGAGGAGTGTTACGGTTTATCTCATACAAGAGCGGAGCTCACCAAACAAAACCTCGGTGGACTCGCACGTTTCTATGGCAGCAGTTTCACCCATACGTTCAGAATCTATATTGTTTTCAAAGGCCAGAACGTTGCATACAGCTGTCTAGAAGCTTGAAAAGGATTTGACGTCCGAACACAACTTCAAACAGTTGTTCCCCTCGACACTGACATTTATCGGCTGCGCAGGACTGCGGGTCCAGTGAAAATCGTTTGTGACCTATATGGATAGATGTGACTAATGACTTCATTACTGTTCATTTATCGCCCGCAGAGCCATTCTGCTCCACACCTTGCTTACTCGGCTCCCCAGAAGCCCATCTTCGTCTACCCAGACACCTAACACCCTCCTAGGCACAGTGGTTCCACTACGGGTCCAGGTATCCTGCTGAGCTGGAGGACAGACAAGGCTTCTACTTAGTGAACATTGGAGAATAATGACAGTATGGTTCTGTCGCTATGGTGACTCGTGTGGATCTAATGTGATGTACATGACGAATTTGATTGGAAGATTAGAACTGAGGTAGTCTTTTTTGTGTTGAGCTATCACGCAAACAACTTTCAAGCTTTGGCTTCTCATTCTATATTCTTTAATCACAATGGCTACTAATACACTTTTCTAACTTAGAATTAAATCTTTAAAAAAAAAATCTCTCTTAGCATAATATATTCCATCATGATATTTAAATTATATCCAAAATTTTGTTTTACTTAAATCATGCTCACACTCATACTACCGCCTTTCCAAACCAAGTCACGCTTCAGCTAACCTCTTCCAACCAGGCCATGGGACGCCAAGTAAACGGGAGCATTAACACTATGCAATCGAACCAGGCTTTATGCGTAAGAAGTCCAGATAAAGATAAACGCGTTCAGGTCATAGCTCTGACCACCTGAGCATGTATTTGTTCCCTTTAGACTCACCCAGTATAGCAATGACCTCATCATCCTGTATGACCTCCAGTGACCCTGACACCACAAAGCATAGAAGGTCCACACTTTCCCCTGCATGGAAGATCAGGTCACCGGGAGCGGAGTGTGTGGTCTGGAACTCAACGGCCAATGAGCGGAGACACCCATCACTGGCCAATCGGAATGCAGGGTGCTCATTGAACACCTTTCTGTTCAGGTGCACGCAGATGTCTGCCCGCATGTCCTTAGGGCAGATTGAGAGGACCTGAGGAAAGATAGAGAGCATAAGTGGGTTTATGCTATGGTGATTTCCTATTTCCTAGTTTCATGTCCTTAAAATGCCTGACTTTTTCCTTCACAGAACACGTATCCATAACATCCAATTCCTATCTGGGAATTTCCAATAATTATGCATCTACTCAGAAAAAAGCTTTTACACAGTCCTATAAACAACCTTATGATGCTCATTTGAAAGTGTTATACCTCCAATTTTAATTTACTGTAAAATGTAAGAAGACCTTGGTCATATTGGTTTGGAGCAAATGGTTAACTTTCTTTTGTACTCAAAAGATAAAACGTCTTAAAGCTTCACTCGGTCATCTCTGTCTCACCTTCTCTGTGTCAATGCCTTTAGACATAGACCAGGTGGAGACGATGTAGTCCATCACTCTCTCGCTGAGGCCTTTTGGCACCTGGTAGAGCTTGAGAAAATCTCGTACATTATTTAGCATTTCATGGTAACGGTTGGTGTTTGCGTACATCTGCTGGAAAATCGTGGTCACGTTACCGAAGATGGTGGCGTAAAGAAGAGCTACAAGACACAAAAAATACAGACTGAGGAGTTCAGATGTAAATGTAAAGGGCCGGAGGATAGACACATTTTTGAAAAACATAATCACATAACAAGTAATTATAAACTGTTAAAAAAGAGTCTTAGATCTTAGTCATAGATGGTCATCATTTACTCACCCTCTTGTCATTTTAAACCAGTACATTCTTTCTTTTGAAAGACTGTACGGTTTATTAAAAATATCTTCATTTTATCTCCATTTTGCTTAAGAATAAAAGTCATACATGTTTTAAATGACACATGTATGACTTTTATTGGGTGAGTAAGTGATGACAGAATTTTCATTTTTTTTTGGTTAACTATCACTTCGAATATATTTATTTGTTGTTATGTTAAAAAAATCAAAACAATTATTGTTTGAAAACATTTCATATATATTACTGTTGGACCCTTAATTTAATGTAACCTTTTTATTAGAATAAAAATCAGTTGTTTTTTATACAAATAGGCTTAATTTTCAGATAATGCTTAATGGATTCATGTTCTTTCAAACCATTTACCTAAAAAGCTTTTTCGTGATAACATAAAGGCATTTGACATCATTTGGAAAAGCTTTTTATAGTTACGAATAGAAAATTATTGGTAATAAGTGGACAAACAATAATTGTTTTGTTTTCTTACAATATTCTACAATACATGGGTACATTAAATTACTTTATTATCCTCTATAGGAATACTTTACAATGACATGAGACAACCAAGAAAGTCATTTGAGGAAACAATAAGTTAAGCAAGCTCCTCCAACAGAAGTTTCAATAGTTGGGAACACATTTCATCAAAAATAGCCCTAAATAAAATAGCCTGTGTTTAGAAATATTTAGACTAGTTATGATCTGTAAAATCTCCATATGATCTCTGTATGATTCAAGTATACAGAATGTAAACTTTGACATCTGTATTTACTGCCTTTCTCGTGTGTTACCACGGTACCTCCACTCCTCGTTTCTATGGCAACCTTCCCTGAAATAGCTTTCCAAATACTTCCCCACACAACCAATAAGGTGAGAGCAATGACGAGTGACTGGAATAAAAAGAGATTAAAAAAATGATGGAAAGCCAAAAATCTCTGCAATAAAAATAACTGTGAGGATGAGGATGAAAGCCAGTGTTTGACATCACTACTCTTAATTTTTCATTCTGGAATCCAGCTGTCAATAACATGGTCTTATGTTAACTCTTTGTTTGGAAGCCTGTCGTGAATGCCATTTAAAATCACAGCTCGAGGATTTCGAGCCTCACTTTCGGATTCAACATGGCGGCCATGTGAAATCCTCCTTTGGATGATTTTCAAATTCTGGAAATGAAGTTTTAAAGTTACATTATATTTTCATTGGACAATGATCTCTTTTATCTCCCGAGATCAAGAATTATTTGACGTATCATGATTTCACCCCCTTTAAAATTTAACCATGCCATGAGGGATCGCCAGTTATATGACATATTTGGGGCAAATGGACCCAGATTCCAACCGCACATAAGATCTGATGCTTTTATCCAAGTTTTATCCAATTCTCTGCACAAAGAACAGGAATGTGGTACAAAGGTGTGGGACAAACAGCTTGGATAGGTGCAGAGAGAGAGAGAGAGAGAGAGAGAGAGAGAGAGAGAGAGAGAGAGAGAGAGAGAGAGAGAGAGAGAGAGAGAGAGAGAGAGAGAGAGAGAGAGAGAGAGAGAGAGAGAGAGAGAGAGAGAGAGAGAGAGAGAGAGAGAGAGCGCGAGAGAGAGACAGACACCCTCTCATGGGAAACTATATCAAATACCAGATATAATTAGGCCTTATAGGACGTCACTACCAAGGGAGAAAGAAGATGGAGAGAAAGTGAGCAAGTGAGTTAAATAGAAAGACAGAGAGAAATAAAGAAAAAGCAAAGTTAACAAACTTTAACGAAACAAGCAAACAAAACAGAAAAGACCCAGACAAGCATCAGAAGATGAGACCAATGCTTTGAGATAATAACAGAGACGTACAGAGGACGGGACATTGTGTACAGGCTTAATCAAAGAACAACTCTCACCTTAATTATATCAGTTGCCATGAGCATATGTTCATCTGATTCTGATCAAGACAATAATTTACTAGGACCTTTGGTCATGATGTGCCAGACTACATTTAAAACTTAAATTGAAACATATTTATGCCTGGCATCTTAAAAGTAACATTTTGCTAAAGTTTTCCAATATACTTATAGATCAGATTTATCGGCTTAAATAACCGTGTAATGTCAGTATTTATTTATTGTTTTCTTTTATATTTGTTATTATACAGGACAGTGGAGAAAGACATAAGCCTAATGGTAATACACAGGGTATGGATTGGGACTCAAACCCGGATACCCATGTGTATAATGCTAACCACAGGACTACAGCTCTGAATTATTGATTTCTTAAAGCATTATTTTTCAGAGCCATGTAAGTGTTGCTTTCAGATTTTCACCTTCATCAATCCATAACCTCTAAAATTCTGGTTTCTATATGATTATTTACAGAACCCCTAAAGGAAGTTGTTTCTTAAAAAACATGTATGTATTTTAATCTATTTTTTATTAGATATACATATCTATTTATATAATATTTATATGAATAAAAAACACATGTATAGACTGATACTTTGATATCTTGATGGTTTAGGAAAACGTTAAAATAAGGTTTAATATAATACATTATTAAAACTTTCTCTAATAGTTTATTTCAAGTTTGGGAAATTCCTTCCAAAATGATTGGCAATTTTTTTTTTTAAATCTCAGCATTATGGCATCTGGTGTGGTGTTAACTGTCCCCACACCAAAGTGATTTTAAAAACAGTTTCCAAAACTTCAACAAATAGATCCATCACGGTCTCCGAGCTTGTCTGCCATCTCTCTCTCTCTCTACTACTTTACTGGCTATAGAGGTATGCCTTTCCTTCTGCCGATCTCTCTTTATTACTGTCTTGGAGCTTTGTCATTACAAGTTGCTTGAGAAGCAAATCACATCTTGTCTGGCCTCTGTTCTCCAGACAGCAAAGTCACTTAGCCTCAGTTTCTCACATAGAGAAATGCAATAAAAATAGGACTATAGAACATTTTCTACTTATTGAGAAAACAATGAGTTACATTCAAGAGATGACAACTGTCACCTTGACTCTGACACTAAAATGTGTCTCGAGTTTCTCAAGTCCACCTTCATACTATCTCTATAACATTACAGTTCTGAGACATGAAAACTCCAACGGGCCTTAAAATCATGAAAGAACTCCATAGAATATAATGACATCATAAAAAGGAACACTCACATCCCACCATCATCATGGCCACAGAGAAGATCTTCTCCCCATCTGTAGATGGCGCGATGTTTCCGAAGCCGATGGTGGTCAAACTCGTCATGGTGAAATACAAAGATGTTATGTACAGAGAATCTTTCCCAGGCCCGCCTTCCCATTGTCCAGTCCCACTGGAATTGAAGCGATATGGAGATCCGATGCTGGTGGCTAGGTGGTAGAGCCAGCTGTCAGTCTTTATGGTGTTTGTTTGTTCATCAATAACCTCATAATCTCCAATGCTGTACCATATACAAGCAAGCCAGTGTGCCACCAGTCCAAACACACAGACCAGTAAAACCAGCACAGCCGCACCGTACTCCAGATAATGGTCCAGTTTGCGTGCAACACGTCCCAAACGCAGCAGCCGAACTACCTTCAGAGAACTGAACAAGCTGCTAATGCCCTAAAAATGATAAAATTAGAATTAACATACACCGGATCAAGTCAAATGTCATTTCGGATTCTGCACCATCCTTATTTACTTTGTATAGCTTGATAGACATGTTTTTTTTTCATATGTTAGAAAGATGCAAGTTTTAAACATTAAGGAATGATATCAAATGCAACATTCTGCTGAACTCAAAACAAAAATTCAAGAATGATCTACACTGACTTGCAGGAAATAAAGATAAAATCAATTTAAAATATAATCTGTGTGGATAAATCCTCACTTAATTTATTATTCACAGCTGAGTTATTTCATAAGATTTGATACTCTGTTGTCATTTGATTTTTGTTTTCCATTTCATAATAAGGCATTGAGCGCATTTCAATTCCACATTCTAAATGCACTGTTTATGATTATTATTGCACCCAATAAATGTCTGCAAACAGTTCTATTTTTAGAGCAGGTAGGTAAAGAACAGAAAACAGAAAAACGGTGTTTGAATGGATGGATGTTTGAACATGCCGTTCTTTCTCAAATGATTTTATAAATTCCAGTCCGGTTTTAAAATGTCTGACTATTTGAAATCAGGCAGCACTTAAGAACATCAATGTGCATTGAGCATGAACGGTGTGACCCACTTAAACTCCATTTTCATTTCATTTCGGAGCCTAAAGTTAGTTCTAAAATGAGTGACAGAACAGCAGCGTGTTCAAAAATAAATTATGTATTGGTGACTATTATTGCAGACATTATTGTTCAGTCATCGGCGCCACATTCCAAATCTGTGGTCCCCTGCAGGTCCCCAACCACTATCAATGATGTCACAAACATTTTTCGCAAAATGAGCTTTTTAGGGATATAGCCTTCTACAGCAGTAATGTGAGATATGGTTAATTTCAATAAAGAAATACTTTTCAGTTAAAGACATGGGTCCCTAAAAAATTATGTCATGAATTACCCAACCAAGTTATTTCAAACTTAAATACATTTCTTTTTTGTGTTTAACACAAAGAAAGATATTTATAAGAATCTAACTTCCAATGGGGCATTATTTTCAAAGTGTCATCAAAATACTGCTTATTGATTTAACCCTATAATAGTTGGCATTTTAGCTAAGTTTAGACACATTGATGGACATCCGATCATTAAAACTAAACATCAAGGGTGAATCAAATAAGGAAAATTGATGATTCATTTTAACCGGCAACAACTTAAATTTCAAAGAACAAGGGCAATAGGAGAGTAATATCTGCAAAGCGATGTCAAATCAACCTGACAACAACAAGAAAAACATGCAAACATTAAGAAATGTCTTCCTATACCTAATGTTGACAATTTTTTATATTTTTAGTGGGTTAGTGGGATAGTGGGTTAATAATTTAAATGTTTCATATTTAATTAGCATCTGTATTATATTTGCATCGAAAAATAGTTTTCATGTTCAATAATCCCACATAAAAGTTAACATTTGTGAATCAACACTGTCTGATGTTGGAAAAATGCCCTAAAGGAAATTCGTATTGTGCACATTAAGTTTCAGGTTTTAGTATATATCAATCACCTCATCCACGTTTTCGAAGGCATTGATGATGTCATAAGGCAGACAGGACAGTAGGTCAATAACAAACCAGGTCTTCAGGTAGTTCATCCTGATCAGCTTTGGATCGGAGATTACTTCCCCCCCTGGCCCGACGAACGTTGTGTGGAAGTTGAGCACGATGTCCACAAGAAAGATTACGTCCACAACGCTGTCTAGAACCAGCCAGGTGACGTTATTCTGTTTGGTCTTGAAGGAGACATTATAGGGAACCATGATGGCAGTGTAGAAAGTTAAAATGAGAATGACCCAGTCCCAGGTGGTCTTGAATGTACAGTAGTGTAAGATAATGTGAGGTGGGGTCTTAGGGGCTTCCTGCTTATACTGAGGAAGAATATCAGAACCCAGCTGAAGTACCTGAAAGATACAAATGAGAGAAAGTCAGAAAAATTCCATAAAACTAAAAGAATTAAAATAAAAAATATAACTTTGGCATTGTTTATTTTACAGTAAATGCATATTAATACATAATGTATATATAAAAGAGGGGAAAACTGTATATTTTGAAATATATTGAATTCCATAACATGATATTATGACAGTTTTTCAGGGAGTGTAATGACGCTGATGCTTTTTGTTGCACATTTTTTTTCAGGTGTGGATTTTAAAGGTAAAGTACACAAGGTTGTAATTGATGAATTATAACTGAAAAACAAACGTTAATAAACAGAAAATAATTTTTATAGCACTTATAAAACAAATATGCTATTTTCTAACATTCTTTTATTTAAATGTATAATATAAATATTAACAAGTCATGGCACTTAGCCTTCAAGTACTCTTCATTTATTAAACATTGCTTCAAGCAATTATTCAAATCAACAGCAATAAAACAAAGAACAAAGGAAATAATTACAAGCAATGGAATAAATAAAACCAACAAAACACTGAAATGGTAAATATTGCATGCTTAATCTTTTCAAGTGTCAGATTAAAATAAAATAAAACCACTTGAATTATTGGCATAGACTCTATTGCATAAAATATTAATTAAAACAATGAATTATCTTTACAGATTTTATTTTCATTGGGTTATGTATCTGCTAAATAGCCTATCAAATGAGTTTAAATAGCCACAGTGTATAGCCAATGCTATTAACCCCTGGTAGTGATGTCCATGCAAAGCAAACCAGAAGTTAACTTGAAATTAATTGAGAGAGAGAGAGCGAGAGAGAGAGAGAGAGAGAGAGAGAGAGAGAGAGAGAGAGAGAGAGAGAGAGAGAGAGAGAGAGAGAGAGAGAGAGAGAGAGAGAGAGAGAGAGAGAGAGAGAGAGAGAGAGAGAGAGAGAGAGAGAGAGAGAGATGGTAAATACGAGACTCTCTAGGTCTAAAATATTAGGAAATATGAAGGTAGTTGCAGCAGCTGAAGTCAGCAAAATGTGTAAAGTTTTATGCTCGTCGTGCTTGTTGGATTTTCTGTGTAAATTCATCTGCTGTTCTGTTTAAAAGTTTAATGTTTACAAATAGATAGCAAAACCAAGGCAAAAGTTTCAATGGGTTTTTCATGAAAGTTTAATACAGTTCTTGGGTTTACATTAATGTTGCCTTGCAAGCTCTGCAATCAAATTACAGTATACAAATCAGACAATAAACAGTAATAAAAGCAGAAAATACTGAATGTTCTCCCATCAAAACCACATTAGTAAGCCGCAAATTTATGATTTATTGTTCATAAAACACTTTTCTTACATTGTTCATTTTTAACATAAGCTTCTGTTGTCCCAGACTTAAAATGCCGTGTGTTAGATTTCCTTACAGCAGTGTGTGTGTGTGTGTGTGTGTGTGTGTGTGTGTGTGTGTGTGTGTGTGTGTGTGTGTGTGTGTGTCTGTGTGTGTGTGTGTCTGTGATTCTATTACAAGTTTGCCCTCTGTAAGATGAAGTTTTATATAACCTTGCACCGTGAACTCAAGGATGAAAGCAAATGCTGCAAGTGAGAGTGTGTGTGTTCACCTCTGCGAGTCTGGAGGGTTTGTGCGAGCTGACGTCTGTCTTGCTCATGGGGGCGAGCTGTTGAATGCTGCTTTTGCTGTTTGTCAAAGCTCGGGTCAAACGGGCAAACTTGGTCCAGCCTACAAAACATACAATTATGAAATTATTAATTAAAGTACGAAATTAATAAAAACAAAACATGACTGTGATAATGTGTGACTCAGATCTGACTCAGCAAAGTGCTTCATATTGAATTAAATGTTGTTATCGTGTTATAAACATGCTGTGGTGAAATACGATAAACCATCAAATTTTCTTTCAGGCTGTCAAATAACTGCAAGCTTTTTAAGTGATAATCCAGGCAGAGATGAAAAAATTCTGTCATGAATTATTCAACCTCAAGGTTGATTGAAATATATTTGGGAAAATGTAAGCAAGTGAGATTTCTGGGGCACCATTGACTACGATAGTAGAACAAAATATGTATATTTCTTCCTAAGTGTTCAACAGAACAAAGAAATATATCAGTTTTTGGACTCGAGGATGGGTAATTCATGACAAAATATACATTTTTCTGTCTTCAGAATCCCAGTATATAATCTGTCTTGCATGCATTAGAAGTAAATAGACCTACTTCACATTAAAACATTTAAACAAAAATTTTACATTTGAATACAAATAGGTATTTAAATATCAATTGAAGGCAACACAATTAACATGATGATGTAAAGAACTCACCTCTGGTGCTCTCGTCTTCAATTGGCTGCTTGAAGACGGTGATATCCTTAAATGTACACAGGAACAGAACCACTTTGTCATTCTCATTCCGAATGGGTGCAATCTGCATGTAGAACCAGACTGGAGTCCCTATGAAGGTCAAAGGTTAAAAGCAGTTTAACACATATGATGTGTGAGGTTACTGTACAGCCAAACTTAATCTGGATTTGCATAATGTATTAAATTAGATCATCTTGTAGGGATGTAGATGTGGCTGCATAGGTTTTAGGGGTGATGGTTTGAGTATTACAACCTCCTCAAGTCAAAAAGACCAATGCTTAGTCTATATGTTATTGATTCCATATATTGTTCATGTCCATCTTTAATTATAAGTGTATGGGGTTTTTGAGCTGTTTAGAACCCACCAGGCCTAAACTCCTACATGACTGCTTAGAAATGTCACTAACAAACTAGAGGGTTTAGGAAATCAAACATTACAGAAATGTTAAAAAGTCAGTTTAATATGTACACTTATAGGGTTCAAACTTTCTCCGTTGCTTTGAAAAGCTCTAGCAATCTCAGTACAGATGTCTGTCTGTGTGCGTATGTGATCCACATCTCACTTACTGTTCTTTTTGTAGAGCAGCACTTCAAAGCAGTTCGATTCATAGTTGTCAAAGGCCTGTCTCACCTTTTCTATGGTCTTCTTGTCTGTCAGCTCCCCGTACATAAAACTGAAGAGAGAGATTTGTCAAAAAGACTTTAATCCCTTCTTCTTTAACCAAAGCATTCACAGTGTTAAAGAGATTTACGCGGCTCATGTGTATTTAGTTGTTATGCCTCCTTAACTTGAACTATCCCAAACCCAGGATTCACATAGTTATATCGTATCAATGTCTGAAAGATGTTCAGATTGTCTTACATGGATGATGAGATCGCATTAAAGAAAAGATTAAAAGATTACAGAGATGTTCATTTTGGGATGTGACCAATAGAAGAAGACAATCCTAACTGTGTGTGTTACAGTTAGCTATAATGGGAAATTTTAGATCATAAATTATAAACAAAAAAGTAACGGGGGCTTCTCATTCTTAAAGTATTCTAAATTTGATCTCCTGTTAGAATAGTGCGAACAGATGTTCTCCTGGAATACATTATATCTGTAGCTCAGCACTTTATCTGAGGCACTTATTTAAATTAAGGTTTCATGTATTACACCGTAATGCTGCCAGATCACAGCCTGACCCATAAGATACTTTTCAGCTAGTTAAAAAGATTCTGGATTTCAACACCGAGCTCTTTCAGTTCGTGGAGGATTGTGCAATGATGTAGTAGTACTAAACATACCAAGATTTGATGTGTATAATAGTAAAAGTTTGAAACTGTTGTACAAAAAAAGTAGAAAATTTCATGAATATTTGGGTGCAGGTTCACATACAAAGTTGGATTTCAAGGATGCACCAGCACACATATAACGTGTACTGTGCATGCAAAATGGAATGTTTATGTGATGGTTTACCTACAAATTAGAGTTTTGACATCATTTACTCACCTTTTTGGGATTTAAATCCTGTATGACCTTATATCATATACAAAAAAACAGAAGAAGGTATTTTGAAGAATGTTGGTAATTGGCCTCCATTACCTTGAATTAGTTGTATGTCCGTTCAAGTAAAGTGAATGTGTGCAACTGCTCTCTGATTACCAACATCCTCCGAAATATCATATCATAGTATTTTCATATTTGGGTGGACTATCACTTTAAAGCTTAAGTTGAATGCTTCTGAGACTTGACTGGTGTAAATCCCAAAGGCCATGTCATCATCTTAATGTTGTACTGTCTATACAGAAATAACATACGGTCTAGAGTACAAACCGAACAGATGAGCAATGTTACCTGTACACACTCACCTGCATGTGCTGCTTTTCTGCATGACTTCGGCTCTGTGATATCCAGACAGCTTACAGAAGCCGTCATTACTGTAAACTACGGGCCAGTCCACAATCTGAGCGTTTCCAAGCAAGAAGCTTGTCTCTAAAAATGCATAAGGAGCCCATCACTAATGCATCCCACATTCATTTAAAGGAAAAACTTGAGTTATAAGTATCAAAGAAGGGGGTTTAAATGCTGTAATCATTACAGCATTTAAATGTGTAATGTAACATCAGACCAGGCAGGATTAATGTGAGAACAGGAGCGACCTCTAGCGCCCAAACATGGAAAGAATTCTACCAAAATCAAGTTCTGATGCAATTCTAAAAAATGTGTTTTTGTGTTCGTGTTGTGTAAGTTATATGTACTACAAGTAAAAATACAAAAATATCTAATGCAATCACGACTAAATTGCTTAAATAACAAATGCTTAATTAATTGCTTAAATAACAAATGCTTAATTAATTGCTTAAATAACAAATGCTTAATTAATTGCTTAAATAACAAATGCTTAATAAATTGCTTAAATAACAAATGCTTAATAAATTGCTTAAATAACAAAGGCTTAATAAATTGCTTAAATAACAAATGCTTAATAAATTGCTTAAATAACAAATGCTTAATTAATTTCTTGAATAACAAATGCTTAATAAATTGCTTAAATTATGGAGGTGTCATTTTCCCAGATGTACCGTTAAAAAATACAGTTTTATTACTTAATAATTATTTATATTTTAAAACACGATCAACAATAAGACTGCTAAAAAAAAGTACCTAAAAAACGAATGCGCCATGCTTAATCTCAAATGTAAAAAATAAAAGAGCTGCAATGCTACAATGGAAACTTATAAATAATTACAAAGTATAAAACACACCGATGTAATTTCGCACACACTTTATATTGCTAAGTATGCATGGAATTGCGCAGGGCTTGAGCTGCGTGACATCACAGAAAACAAGGAGCGCGTTTCTCACCACATGAACGCCGCACGATGTTCTCCAAGAAAGTGTTCTGAGGTGCCACCAGCCCTCTCTTGCCCCCGGGCATCATGCGGCCGTGTGTGTGGCGCTTCTCTCGTCAGGTGGCCCTTCTGTGTGCGTGGAGTCTCTGTCGGAGGAACGGAGAAGCTCATGGTAACGTCGCTCACTGACAGCACTGGAGCTTCTGTGCGCCACCCGCGCGGTGCCCGGGCTCAAAGCGACACTCCGTGGGCACGGGGAGCTCCCCACGCATGCGCACCGGCTCCGATGGGCACCGCGGACGCTGGGGATCTCCAACACCGGCTGCACGATACAGCATGACGCATGGGGGAACGAGGCTGGAACGTTTGTGATTGTGAATTAAATCATGAAAACCCTTTGGATGCAAACTTCAATGATGATGTAACAATTGCAAAGAATGTCTGAAATTGTGTGCTTGGTTTTTTTATATCTGTACTACAGAAGTGCATTTTAGTCTCATAGAAGGAAGAGTGAAGGATGAAGTCAAGCATGGACACAGAATCCTATAGACACACAAAAAACAAGTTAAGATAAATACTGCATTTACATTTACATTTATTCATTTGGCAGAGCAAACAGGGGTAAGATGCTCAAGGACACTTCTGTCATTGTCTACTGACACTGGGATTCAAACCCACAACCTTCTGCTTAGTCCAACTCTCTAAGACCAGATCATGACTGACCCCTGAAAATTTAGGATATGTGAAACTGTTTTATATGAGTAAATGAGAAATCCAATCAGAGTTTATGAGAAACACCATCAGTTTCCAACAGAGTTATTATTATTAAAAATAAGTTTATGGTTTAGAATAAACCTATTGGGACAGTTACAGCCTGGTGGTTTGATTGTTGGACTCGGGATCCGAAGGTTGCTGGTTCAATAACTCGATTATAGGTGGGGGGAGCAAATGACAAGCTCTCTTCCAGCTTCAATACCACAACTGGGGTGAGTTTCTTGAGCATGGCACTGTTCACCCACAGCTACTCCCCGGTTGCTTTATGTATGTATGTAATATCATACTGGCATGGCCACACTTCACTTTTACATTCATATTCAAAAATTTACTCAGCCTGTTGATATTTACAAACATGTATTACTTTCTTTTCTCTGCACAATGCAGAAAAGATAATTTGAAGAAAGTTAGTTGCCAAACTGCACTGGCACACATTTACTTTTTATTGTCCTCTATAAGATGCATAGTATCTTATTTTATGCTCTTTGGATAAAAGAAAGTCATGCAGGTTTCAAATGTCAAGAGGGTGCTTAAATGATTACACAATTCGTATTTTGGGTTGAACTGTCACTTTAAAGCAACAGTATTACCTCACATAAGTCTAATAAGAAGACACAATGAAGCTTTGGAGTGGATCATTTTGAGGGCATTATTGCATAATTCACACGTTGGCATTGCAGGGTATAACAACAGTCAACAAGATCATTAGTGTTTTTACCATCTAAAGATGCCCAGGTCAATAACCAAAATACAGAATGTCAAGCCAACATCCAGAAGCTTGAAATCACCATTCTAAAAAATTAAGGGATTAAATGTTTGTGTGTACCTGGATATTCACTAATACGGTTATGAAATCGCTGAATTAAGTTAGAAATAAAGGTAGGATTGTTCTTCAATAACCTAATTATTATTACAACATAGTATAAAGACTTTTTAAGCAACAAAACATTAATGTTATTATGATATCACAGACTTTAGATATATAATATTTAAACCTTACTGTTATAAATGTATTTTTATGTATTGAATATACATTATAAATATAGATCAGCACACATCCAAAAACACAGCAAATACATAGAGCCAAGTTTTCAAAAGCTGTTATCATTCAGTTAAATCACTACGTCACCATTTCACATACTGCTTAAACAAGAGGGGAATTGCAGATTTCAATGGCAAAAAGACAGAAATAAAACAGAAACAGAGACAGAGAAAAAAATTGGGAAAGGCAACTAAAAGTAATTTTTAATCGGATTATAAAAGCTCTATTGGGTCTCTAATGAGCCACACAGTTTCCGACAAACAACAGCATGAACCTAAAGTGATCAATATATTCCCAGATGTTTAATAATTCAAGATTTACTGTAAATGTCACATGGAACACGTCAGGGGTCGTAACCTCACTGTAGTTTCAGAGACGGACACATGCTGTGAGATCTCAGACGACATTTAGTTATCTACATACACACTCATATGTACACATAAGTGTATATAACTATAATGATTCTGCGCTTGATCACCACATTTGAATCTTTTTCCATCTTGGGGGCACACACAAAAAGTCTGGCATGTATCTATTTCTGTTCTATTGTAACTGTCGGTGAGAAAACAAAGATTTATGAAATTATCTCTCTCTCTCATATACAGCCAAATATCAACAGTTCTTTCCTATTAGAATCTGACTAAAAATATCCTGTCGATAAGTCAATAGTCTCTGAAAGCAAAAAGGTTTCCCCCGAGCAGTTGTGACAGGGTCAAAGACCCAATGATAACTTCTCAGACATGATAGATTTTCTTCGCCTTTACGCCATTAGTGGTTTCTGTAGATCTGCCAGACTTCCCTTGGAGGAGAGAATTCCAGGATTGGCTGCTCCATTAATTGAGCTGGATATATTTAAAGTTAACAGTTATATATATATATATATATATATATATATATATATATATATATATATATATATATATATATATATATATATATATATATATATACTATGGTTAATAGTGTATAATGGAATACTGCTACTGTATGGGATTAGCTCCCATACTGCTGTCCTTCCCAAACTTTTTTTTCATAAATCATTATTATTATTATTAGACATGCTTTATATTTCTCTTAGGCTTTTCAAATATTTAAAAAATAAAAAGTTTTAACATTTTCACCCAGTAAAATATTCTAAAGCTTGACATTAAGTGAAAAATATCTGTTTATTCTAAAAAAAGGCCAAATACAAAAAAAAAAATTTTTTTAATTTTTTTTCTTGGAAGTCCCCTGAGACCCCCCTTGGCAAATTCCACTTTCTATAAGTTTTCTGCATCAGAGCAGTCAGGCGAAAAAGTCTCTCAAAATTCAAATAGGTATGAATAGTCAGAAAGGTGATTAAACGCTGAGAGAATTTGGGGGGCAACCATCCCTTTAAAGACTAATGAGAAGACACATTGTAGTTTTAGAGTGGATCATTGGACAATTTACATATTGGCATTCAGGGGAAAACAATAGTCATCAAGATAATTACTGTTTTTACCATCTAAAGATGCCCAGGTCAGTTACCAAAATAAAGAATACCAAGCCAACATCCAGAAGCTTGAAATCACCGTTCTAAAACAGGTGAATAAAGTATTTGTGTGTACCTGGATGTTCACTTATACGGTTATGAAAATGCTGAATCGAACACACACATGTTTTGGTAATATAGTCCACTGAGCCCCTATAGAAATATTCCACTGTATATGTTTTCTGCAACAGAGCAGTCAGGCGAAAAAGTTTTCAAAAAATTCTTTAACAAAATAATTAAATAATTGAATGAACTAGTAGACAGCTCAGTTTACAGAAAACAGCTGTTACTGTGGCAGGACTACAGAAACTGACAATCAGAGAGTCCTCTATCCCAGTAGGGAGAGAACTGAGAGGTAGAACATCAAACATCAGATCATAAGCGGAAGTGAAGACTACTAAAATATTTTTGCAGCTGTTCTCACAGCATGGTACATGGGATTTTAACTAATTTCAAGAAAATATATATAATCATTTCTTTCTTTTACCCTCATTTATTTTGCCAGTGCAGTATAAGTGCAGACCTTATATCAGGTTTATGCTGTCTCTGTATATTAAAACATCAACAGCAGTATGTCCCAGAACTGAAATCACATCAATCAGTGCAAGTAAAGTCACTCAACTAATTCACTCAACTCCTGACACCAATGAGATTACACTCCTTTCCTACTATGAAGGAACATGTCTTCTCTAAGGCCACATTTAAGTTCAGCAGCGTGTGATTAAAAGCAGATAAAAACACATCATGCTTGTGCCTGTGATGTTGAGTACAAGCTCCCTCGATGTCCTTTGTCTCCACGCTCAAGCTAATTACAGCTCAGCCCACAATAACAGTCAATGTTCATACATTTAGAGCTACATAAACACAAGTGAAGATCTGCTTTTAAGAGATTTCCTGCAAACACAATACCACTAGAGGATTAATATCCAACACACAAAAGTATTTCAAAAAGACACATTTCAAATGTGTTTAAAAAAAACTAAATGTACTCACTCACGCTCATGTCATTCCAGGCACAGTATTTACTTGCTTCTGTGAGACACAAAGATGTTGAGATGGTAAAACAGAGACAAAAGCAATTACAGCATCACTTTTGAAGATTATGGGTGTTCTGCATTTAATTCTGTACTGTTTATACAAAACTTTGCATGAAGAACAGATTTATAGAATTGTTACTACTCAGCGAAGAAGCTTGATAACCTGATGTTTCCCATTATATAACTTTGATTAGAAATCAAGAGTATTAAATAATTTTCCTTATCCAAGTAATACTCTAATTCAACTCTCTGAATAAGAGCTTCTCTTGGTAACACACTGGTGCCTTTTAAGTGCATTGGACACTTGGATATGTCAGAAAAGATTAGATATAGCTCAGTAAACATCTCCAGAAGAACATTAAAACTGTTGAAATATTCAGAAAGGATTGGAGAGAAAGACAGAGGAAAACATTGGAGAAAACGTTAAAAAGATACAAAATGACAGCAAGAAAACGATTGAAAGTAATGACTCATTTGATGTGGTCTCAAGTTAATTCCCAAACATCAATAATTCATCTTTAAGAGACAGTTAAAACACATAACAGCCTGCTGTGATGTAGCACTAATTATTGGTTTATGACACTGGAAATGGTAAATATGTTTAAAGCATAAACAAGCTATGCTTTATCATGGACAGGATTTGACGTATCAGAAAATTACATAATAATCTAAAGGGTTTCCTCAACCCTCCCTGCCCTTCGGTTACCCATAGAGATTTTTCATTGTAAACTTTTGCTGTTGGTTGAGAGATTATTGAAACGTTGGTCTGCATGCAAAGACCCCTTCAATGGACATGAAAATAATATAGCATTGACTTAAAGTGTCAGTGCACCACAAAACAGAATCATCATTCACTCACCGTCTTGGCATTTTAACCCTTTATGACTGTCATTTATAGAAAACAAAGAAAGATATTTTGAAAAATGTTGGTGACCAAAAATAGTTGATTCCCATTTATTTCTATTGTATGAACACAATGCAAGTAAAGAACCCACATTTTCCAAAAACTCTTCTTTTGTGTTCGGCAGAAGACAAAAATTGAAATTTTAAATTGGGGGTCTATTTCTGCAAAATGAGCTGTTAAATGAATAAGCATGGACATTTAAGAATCTGGAATGCAGTATTCCCCACACAACATCATCATCATCATCATCATCACCACCACCATGAGGGTTACATAAGCCTAATGAAGGGGAGATGTGCTTAGAAAGGAGTGGGAAGACTCTTTTTGTGATTCACCCAATAACCAACCATATAATTTTGGACTGTTTACCTGACAAGTATTTAAAAGTTTCCCTAAGACTAGCAGAGCAGTGTTTCATCACATTAATAAGAGTGTGATTTCACCACATGACAGCACAATTCACAAATAAAAGCTTCAGTCAATGTTTTGTTCTAACACTGTTCACTAGAAACAAAGACAGATAGAAGGAATGAAAGAAAGACAGCGAGATGTGTGTGTGTGTGTGTGTAATTTGTATCTTATTTCTGGAACAGCAGTGGGTGGATCATGCCATCTATATCACCATATTTAATTCACACAAACATATTACAATAAAACAATAATATAACAAGCAACTTTTCTTTAATTGTACTAATTAACTCAAATCTGGCAACTACCTATGAATTGGGTATCAGAAATTACACTGTCAGAATTTATCATTAATAAGTGAAAAAAACGAAAGAATATTTTTTGAAGAAGGTCGGAAATATATTGTAACGACCTGGAGGCCAGTGCTGGCAGCCAGGTGCGTTATGGGTATTTGTGGGTGGGATGTTTGAGTTTTACTGTTGGTTGTTTTATGTGTTCATGTCTGGGTTGATTGGGTAGTTCGTGTTCATTTGCATCCCTGTCGTATGAATGAGAGATGTTACCGTTGTGGAGAGAGATGTGTGGATGAATGACTTGTGGCGTGACCTTGAATGTGTTATGTTCATTCTGTAAACTCTCAATACATGAGCAGCAGACAATACTGCCTCGTGTGGTTTATTTGTCCATGCCTCTGCTCTCTAAGACACTTAGGATCGTGCGGTGTATGGGACATGAGTGTTCTTTCTGCCAACTCACGATAAGTGTATCGCGTCGTTTAGGTGCTAGCGTCCCGCTAGTCGATAGATTGTAAAGTCTAGGTTAGCTCCAGTCAGCCCACGTAGCAGAACAACCGGGAGTTGTTACAATGTGGTACCCATTGACTTACATAAATTTTGAACACACAACAAAAGAGAATCGTCTATAGGTCATATAGGTTTAAGATGACAAGAGGGTACCTAAATTATGACATATGTGTCATTTTAGGGTGAACTATCACTTTGAATTAACAACTTGGTGATTTTGATCAACAAAGTTTAAACATCCTGCTTTCAAGAATGTTTTAAGCTAATTTACATAAATACTTCAAACAGTCATACAATGAAACTTTTATATTCTATCTTAATATGAACTGAACTTTTAAATCAAGAAAATACCATACCTTTTTCGTTGACATCACTCCAATGTTTGAGTTCTTTTACTTCATTAGTTATTAACTCTGGGCACAAATTCTGCTGACCAATAAGTAAGGTATAGTAAGACCAAGTAATAACAAGTTTTCATAACCCATTATTTAAGAAAACCCTTTTATAATCTTGTACAAACTGGGTTAAGATGTTTATCAAAGAGAACATTTACATGACCAATACATGCTGCAGAACTGGGTGAACTACGAATATTTGTGGCTATTTTATACTTGAAACAACATGTGGAAGAAAGAACTCTCTGACACCTGAATTTATTCTAATGACCCAGGAAACACACTTCCAGTTTGATCTTGAATTCATTAGGCCTGAAGTAAGAATGCTTTCATTTAACATGACAATATTCTGACACGAATGAACAAAATCTATACGATTTTGCAAATTTGGTCACATTTCTTTGATGTAAGTCTTGGAAATGGCTTATTCAGAATATTCATACTTTCTAAGAACACCAATAACGTTATTTAATTCTATTGTTAAAAAGTAATCACGAACGGACAACATTAATTACCTAAAATTCAAACATACATTTCGGATTAACAGTGTTTTGGAAAGTCTTTGGAATTATATAGACAGAAAAATCACTATATTTTAATATTCTTTCTCTCAAAAGGAAAACATTCCGTAATGGTTATCAAATGATTTAAACACTTATGAAGCTGAATCTTGAATTAATAACAGATTAAAAGATTAACGAGCTGAGCTCCGCTTGAGAGGTTCAGATGCAATATGCCTCTAAGTGCAGTCTGACATTTTCCTTCTAAAATGCTTATTCTTTATGAGGCTCAGATGTTTATGTTCCTATGTCATGGGAGCCAGAACAATCTTCCAATAGCAAGTATTACATTGTACAATAGTGCAGGCCAAGAAAGAGTTCTTAAAGCCAGTTTAATGTAAAAATATGCTTACGTTTTCAAATCCTCTCTCTGAACATCTGATAAGTTAAAGCTCAGACTTATAGAATAAAGCCTATTTATCACTAAAACACATTTATACCCTCCAATTTCAGACTGGTGGTTTGAGTGTTGGACTCATGATGCCAAGGAACTGGTTCGATACTTGATACCAACGGGTATTGTGAGTGAAAGAAGTGAAAAACCAGCTGGCTTCTCAATACCATAACTTCAGCAAGACAGACCACTGCTTTGAGTATGTTTTTATAGTGTGTTCACTTTGTGTGTGTGCACATTTGGATGGGTTAAATGCAGAGCACAAATTGTATGAGACATCATACTTGGCCACATGTCTCTTCACTTTTTTCAACTTAACCCTATGTATTTTTATTAAACTTAAATGTAGGAATATTGTTTGGACTCAAAACAAATGCAAGCGAATGCGTGCTGGTTATCAACATCCTACATTTGGTTTTCAAAGATAAACTCTTCTATCACATTAAAAGTAATCTCTATTTCAAAAATCAAAGTTAAACTATTTTATAGTGGGTGAAAATGTAATCATATAGGAAGAAAACTTCTACAGTCACCCAGACAAACTCACCAAAAAATGAAATGCATTTCATCTTTATCACAAAACAGGTTTAATTTAATATCTCTTTATTTTTTTTAAAATAATTAAACATTTGTATTTCTCCAACCCTTTTTAACTTATGTAACTGTTGATGTCTGGGATCTTAAGCACAGGTTCATTCTGACAAAGCTCACCACCGCATCAGTCCTCCACAATCCCAGAATTCCCCTCTCACTCCCTCCCCCACCCCCAATCAGCAAATAAGTAAAAAAGGAAGAGAACAAATTCCACTTGGTCAAAACAAATCCAATTTCAGACAAAAAATAAACCCGAAACAAATTAGAAGTGAAACCCCAGAAAGAAAGAAAACGAAATCCCAAGAGGCTGTGTTCAATCTTCCCATTTATATACTGGATTTTCCTAAAGAAAAATACGCTATAGGTTCTACTAGATACAGAGTATCAAAGTACTGCATTCAGATACAGCATACAGGTACTTAACACTGTAAGAAACTCCCTCACACACGTGAACGTGCAGTTCCATTTCTCGTGACAAGCATCTCCGGCTTGGTGCTGGAGTTCTGGATACCTCCTCAGATGCATGTGTGTATGTGTCACTGGTACCAGTACCGGACTGGTGGTAGACTCCAAATGAGTGAACTAGGCGTCACCTTTGGACAGAAAAAGAACCAAAAGGGGAAAACACATGGGCGAGTCAGAGCTGGTGTGTAATCGTGATTCTGTGTCCACTTCCTCTTCTCTGCAGGTAACTGCATAGTGTCCCTATTCAATCCAGACCTGCTGCATTTATCCACATCTTAACAGATGATCGGTTGCACTGGGGTCAAAGGTCAAGGGTAAAAACATTCTTTTATCAATACAGGACATCCATGTGGTAGGGAAGGCGGGGTATAAAGTGGTATTGGGAAAAGAGAGAGCGAGAACTGGGCTGGTGTTGTTCTGTAAGGATGGGTGAGGTATGTCAGATCGGCGGGCTGGGATTCTCTGTTTGGTTGTTGGTTTCATTCATTTCTCCACAGTAGTGGTTCTATTCAGTCCTACTGTCTGTTTCAAGTCCTTTCCCCTCCAGTGTTGTTTTCCTTTTTTTGCTTATTTTATTTTTTAATTTTGTTTTCTAGTCACGTTCTTATTACGGCATAATATTTTAACGGGGGAAATAAAGAAGATAAAATAAAGATATTTACAGTGCCTTTGAAATAATGAGACTGACGAGGTGATTCTACAGTAAAGTAAGTTGCACAAATACAGAAAGGAAAATAAAGGCCAACGTTCCGAGCGTGTGGTGGAGGCGTTGGGGAAGCGGTCCGGAGTAGGCGCGTCGTTAAGTGGGAATAATGCCGTCACTCTGGAGGCATCTCTTCAACTCCAAATCCTCCAGCTTCTTCCACAATTCCTCTCTTTCCTTTTCTTTCTTCTTCTCTCTGAGTATGAGAGAAAACAGATAAGAAAATGTTTTTTGTTCAATACAAATGCACATATTAAGATTCTTACGTGCGCTGGAGTCTTACCTCTGACGGTCTGACTTGTAAGTTGACGTGAGTTCATCAAACAAAGTGCTGTTCATTTCCATGAAGGCTTTCAGAACATTATAGACTAAAGCTACTATGGCCCTGAGAAAAGAAAAAAAGATCATATCCACCATTATCAATTAAACTAATAATTTCATATTACCCTAAAATGAAAATTCTGTAATTACTTCATCACACTCTTGTCATTTCAGACCTCAATGACTTAGCACCTATTCACATCTATTGTATGGACACAAAATCAAAGTTCCTAACATTCTTAAATTGATTTATTTTTAATGCCATGTCAGCAGTCAAAGCTATTTATGCCAAACTAGTTTCATTCGGAACATATCATAAAAAAATAAATAAAAAAATCATCATACACAACAAATACATTTAGAACAATGGAAAACTAACATTCTTCAAATTATCTTATTTTTTGTTCAGTAGAAAGAAAAACTAATAGAGATCTGAAACTACATGATGGTGGATAAATGACAATAACTGAAAGGAGTTTAATATCAAGGTGAACTATTTCAACTATTTCGCAGATTGTATATTTGTGTAAATAATTTGATGTTTGACTCACGGGTTCCAGTGCTCTTTGGAGATCCGGTAGAGACTTGAGAACATTATGGGAAGAATCACGTTGGAGTTTTCCTCAATTAGACTCATTATGTACTCATTGTTCCAATAGTACAGAGCTCTCTCAGCCACCTGTACCCGCACACACAATTACCTTCATTTTTTACTTTTTTATTATTGTAAACATTACCTTGAAATGGCGATATTATTATCCAGTTATAATAATGCAGATTTTAAGAGTTGAGGACTAAAAACACAAACCTGAAAATGAGGGCTTGAGACACATTTGGAGATCTGTTTGAAGAGAGGTTCCTGAATCTTCACAAACTGTGTGGGCTCAATCACATCCAGAATCTCCTCCAGCTCTCCCAGGAACATGACCTACACACATTTTAATGCAAATCCAACACCAAAGATTTCAGTGACACATCCGGAGCCGTCATCAGTGCCTCTATTGTCCTGAATCATGACTGATCAACATCATGCTGGGATTTCTCAAAGTCCAGCTAAAGAAATCTCATCTCACCTCTTTCTGACTGCAGGTTTTAGGCCAGAACTTCAGCAGACCTCTGATAACCTTTTACAAATGACAAAAACGTCAGAAACTGAGAAACCGAAGGAAAGAGAAACATAATGTACGAAAGGCCCTGATATATTGTAAACAGTATACTGTTTTTTGAGTGAGCTTTGGTTGCTTATAACAGATGTTTTGCGTTACATTTAAATTAACTTCTACATGAAGCACATGTAGCATCTGAATACTGGTGACTACTTTCAACTATTAATAAAACCCCCAAAGAACGTGGCAGAAAGTACACCAGGCACTAAGAATGTGTAAAGAGATTACCGGTTCTGTTAACGCTGGATCTTTCTCCAGGAACTGTACAATACAATATGCCAACTGCAAAACACACAAACAGGTCTGACCAACACTTCACCGTACATACAGATCTGCACATAAAACAACTTTATGTCATAAGGAAATAAACATGTAAACACAAGCAGTACCTGAGCGTGAAAGAGTGAGAGGCTCCTGACGGTGTGAAGAGGAATCAAAACTTTCACAAGAAACTGTTTGTGTTCAGCCTTCAGTGGCAGAGCAAAGCCATTGATGATGCTGAGAGGATAAATCACACATAAGGAGCACAGCCATTGTTCACCAAAAGCATTCTGGGATAATTTAAATGTTTCAATTTGCCTTCAACAATTACGAAAACAAAATAATCAAGTTCATTCAGTTTTGGATCGGCTATTATCATGTAATATCTAAATAATTTACCTTTGATTTGTATCTTATTTTTTTCCTCTCCATGTATTTGATTTGTGTTGAATAAAATCAATTTATTATCATCTTAAATAATGGGCAAATGAATCCTGATTATAATTTTAATAGCAAAATCATATGCTTGATAAACACCAACTTATATTTCCTATGTATAGAAAAATTTAAATTATGTAACTATTGTAGTTAACACAAAGTGAAATATTAAATTTTTCTGCTATTGAAACAAAGTAGCATTGAAACTTTCTAAAAATATAAACAGCACAACAGCATTTAAGAGTACCAACTCACCTGCCCAAAATCTCCAACAATTCTGCAACCCCATTGAAGTGCTCAGTTTCATAAACAAAACTAAAAATACAAAAGAGATAGTGAAAAATTATAGAAAAAACTTTAAACCGTTTTAGATCAGGTATAAGAAGATCTCTCACCGTAGAAAAATATTATTTATCTGTTTTCGTATAAAAGCTCTCAGTCCCAGGAATTTGCCGTAGATTCTGTGTAAGACTGTTTTCAGGTAATCTCTCTCCCGTGGGTCCTCACTGTCAAACAACTCCAACAGCTGACAGGAACATAAGGAAACAGAGAAAACAAAACACAGAGATGAACAAACACAAAGGAAAATTCAAGAAAAATTGGAATTAATAACAATAAGTGTTAAAGTGCATTATGCTGTCTCACCTGTAAGACAAATTTCTGGTCTATGTACTTTTTGGCAATGCTGGGTTGAAACTCCTGACTCTCCAAAAAACGAATGAAGAACTCATATATCAGCTGAAAAGGAGAGAAAGAAAAAGGGACAAGTTTGTGAGTCATTAGTAAATCAGTTCAAAACATTTTAAATGATAGTTCCCTAAAAAATTTAACTTGAGTCATCAGATGCTCCCTCTCTGAAAAAACCAAAACCAAAAAACTATTCGAAGAATAATGGTAAAATAGCATCTATTCACTTATGAATTTTTTTTTGTCCATATAACGAAAGTGAATAGGAGCCACTTATGTTTGGTTACCAACATTATTGAAAATATCTTTTTAGTATGCTTGAAATGACAAAGGGGGTAAAGTAAGCATCACTTTATTATGAAGGCAGAGAAAGGGATGCTTAAAAGGGGTCAAAGGTCATGGTTCAGCTGAGGTTGAAAGACACACCACAACTTTCATCAAGCATTAAAAAAAAGGTTATAAAGAACAGGAATACATGTTTGGATCATCGTCACAGAAGCAGGGATTACCAACGAAACGAACAAAATAAGTTCTTTTACCAGGAAAATTCCCCTTGAGATATGCATCTCATTTCTAAAGGAGTCCTGGAGGCATACAGCGAGTACATGCATACACAGTGGGTCAGAAAAAGTGTGCAAAAAGACAGAAAAAATTACAGACAGGAGGTCTACGTGAGGAGAGAAGAACTCCTAATGACTATCAGCCATATGGGACTTGCAACTAGTGTACAAACATGAACATGATATTTTCAAGGACCCTCCTACATACAAACAGACCTGCAAATGTGGCCATGATGCCTCTAGAGTCGGTTCATCCTCCTCTGGGTCAAACTCATTACTTTCACTAGGAGGAAGAGTTCGGAATATATTATAGGACACCTGAAAAAAGATGGAGAGAAAGGAGTTAAGACAATCATGAATTAATATCTACAACTCAAAATAACAAGAACATTACCAACTGTGTGTCATCTCACCATTTTGACCACCTCTGGGTAGGCCTGTTCTGTAAGATATCCTCTGCTGACCGTGACATAATCCACCAGCTCATTGAGGGTTGAGCGCTTGTATTCTTTCATCTTCAGGTCTGACAGAGTGTCCATGAAATCAAAAACAGCACAGCACTGCTGAAGCTTCTTCAGGAACAACTCCGGCTGCTCCTGAGCAGAGACGTCTGTGCGGAAAAACACACAGCAAAGAGAAAATAAATGATTGTTCGCAGAAAACAACTTCAGAAAAATTGGTCCGTTCAAGACTTTAAATAAACCTGTATCCTAAATTCAGGATTTGAATTTCTTTCAAGAGAGAATAGCAGATAATAAAAATTTTCATTAAGTAAAGTTGTTAACTCTGTAAGCAAAAAATCATACACTGTATTGTTGTCACACAGAGCACAATTAACCATACAGAGCACAATTAACCATCATCTGACCAGTGGAAACTAAGTCACAACCATTTATAGAAAAAGAAAGAGCGAGAAACCTTAACTTTATTTAAACCATCAAAGTGAGTTTAACCAAAACTAAACAATTATGTCATGAATTACTCACTCTGTTACTTTTCCACCCATGTACACATTTTGAACACAAAGAAAGATATTGGAAGTTTGTAAGTTTTAACCAAACAGTTCATTTCAACAATGTAGAAAAATACCAACTGTAATCAAAAGTGCACCAGAAAGTTTTTCAGTTCCACATTCTTTGAAATATGTTATGTTGTGTTAAACAGAACAAACAAATAATAACACATTGGTATTAGGATAGTAAATGGGGTCCAAGAACTGTTTGGATTTTATAAGTACACTAGCTAAACTAAAAGAACATTCAATTTTTGTCTTTATTCAGTATGTCTGCATTTGTTGTGGCAATAAAAGATAATTTTCTGTTGAAATTAAACAAAAAAAAAACTAAAATTGTGTCACACAAAAGCTGTTATAAAGCAGAGAATATGTCAGAAAAACTACAAATAATTTTGAAATGACCCCATTTTGAGGTAACTTGCAAAACAACACAATACAACTTATGCAATACAAAATGCAAAGAAACTAAAAAACATATATTATAAAAACTAAATATGTTGCCTGTCTTTTCGTTTTTTTGATCATTTTACATACGTCATTTACAACATTAGAATAGTTTGAGTTCTGTGCAGCCTTTTGTGATTTGCCACAAATACACCTTATATTGTGTAGTAATGTGGTCTCTAACAGTCAACCAGCACATGTCTCCTGACACCTGTTAAACACACTGGTAGGGTTTGTTATTGTTTAATCTTATTGATTACAATTGTGTTTATCGATTTCAGATTCCTATTCATTTCCATTAAGTTAACTACCCTCCTACTGTCATCTTCTTTACTTGTTTTGGGTACATATAAAGATAGCAACCATGTTTTTAAAGAAAGATACTTTAGAACAGATAAAACATAGCCTACCATTTACCAACAGCTAAAACACAAAAAGCAGTTGGGAAAAGTCCACAAGAATAGCTAAACTTATCCCTACAAGCTTTTCTCTATTTCTGACCCCTAATAAGACAAATACCGAACTTCAATAGAAACTTAGTTGATTACTTTAGACACATTTACACTCACCTTCATTTTGCTCATTAGCTTAAATCAATTGCCATTATTTTCCATATATCTAGATTGATTTCCATTTTAGTCCAAGGAATTAGAAACGTTTGGCCAAAGTCTCAACAACAGAGGGTCTAAAGCCAAAGAGTTCTTCTGTGAGACAGTAAAGGGTTTGGGGAAATGGATCTCCAGGAAGTGGCAACACATGCATATAAGGTGACGACATGTGCTGCTTTAGAACACACACACCACGTGTACACGATAACATACAAACACAGTTTAAAATCATCAGTGGGGAAAACCCCCATTTCTGTGGAATGGTAGTCTTGGATTACTCTTGGAGAAACTGTTCGGGTGGGTGTAAAACCAGATTTTAAAGTCACAAAGTTGTGTGGTAGTTAAATGTGTGTATATGTGAGAGAGTGGTTCTGACAGGTGGGATCAGCAGGTGACTTTCACAGATACAGAAACCGGGAAAGCAATGTTCTGTATGTTTTCAATGCAAACACAACAAATCAGAAGCAGCACAGTTTGGAAAACTTGCCCCAGACCCAAACATAAGTGTCAATAGAAGTATAAACCATCACCTTGGAATTATAAGGTTCTATCTGAGTTCTGAATAGTTTTGAGATGTTCAGCTTAAAAGATATTGAATTTCATATAGCAAAAATGTAACAACTCTCTTTAAAAGGTGAAAGTTACAGGGTTGGACAAAAATTATTCTAAATGCAAATGTGTAAATTCTGTATATTTGTAAAAAAAATTGCTTTGTTAATTACGATTTTTTTTGGTAACAGAACAAACAGATATCATTTTCTGATTCTGTTACTGTTCAGAATCTGCAAAACATTTATTGAAGCTAAACATTTTCAAGCAACACAAATTTCTTTTTGTAAACATAAAAGAAGATTACCATGAAAAAAATACACTTACATGGTTATGACACTTATTTCATTTAAGATGCTTTTTTTCCATTCAAGTTAGACAAATGGTGTTAATTGTTGTGTAAATGTTGTATCTATTTAAGATGACACAGGTCAAATTACTATCTTGGGATGTGTAAACTTAAAGGAACAAAAAAAAAAAAAAAAAACATTGTATACTGATGTTGTATGATTTAAGACATTAAAACACATTATTAGGGTGTGTGTAGACACAGGAATTAGGAAGCAAATGTTTCTGGCAACTGTTGTATCTTTACATATAAAAACAAAACAAAACAAAGAAAACAAAACACTGTATTTTGAGTCGCTATCCTTGAAAAGACTATGTAAAATAGTCAATCTTGAGGTTTCTTGTATGCATAATTTAGTTTTTCACTGTTTCCTCAGATATTTTCCTGTGTCACTGAGGATCCCGAGCACATGACAAAGAAACCTGACTCTGATTGGTCCTTGTGTGAATTAAAAATGCTAATTGGTTCACAGATAGAACCTTATAGAATAAAATTATTATTGAATTTTTTAGATAAAACTCTTTTTTTCCAAGGCTCACATTTGAAGAAAATATTCATTATTTAAATAAGTTGTCAAGGTACAAGAATGAGTAATAACTAAATTTTGACCAAAATGTCAGACAAAACCATATAATTCTAATGTGATTGAACTACACAATAAAATTACCGTTTTGGCTCTTTTAAACTATTATTATAACAGATATGCAATTAAACTCATTTTGCAATCTAAACAATTCATATTACTTAGAAAATAAACATTTAACGTAATACTAAAGTAATTCATGCGTTTTCACATTAAGTCACAACCTCCTTGAGAACATTCAAGTGTTTTCCAGATCTCAAGTACAAATTGTAAATGCACTGAACATCTATTTGACATTTTATGTTGTAACAAACTAACAAGCATAACAGAACATTTTGCAACAGATCATCAACCCATCACCTTTTCGTGTCACCATAAACATCCCATAGGATCTCCAAAACATCACCAAACAGACAAAAAAGATGGGGAACTAAAGAAAAATATATCACACCTTCTCTCCATCAACACTCACTTCAAGTCACTCTCTGGATTTCTTCCTCTTGAATCTGGATCAATCCTAAACTGTAGTCAGCTGGTGACTGCAAAGTTTGAAAATGTAATTCATTGATTTGTAAATGTGTGAATGTGTGTACAGTGCAGAGAGCTGTAACTCCAGAGAGAAACCCATGAGATCAGGTGTCAGAGGGCCAAGCTGAGCCCACGGAAACTCGGACGGGCTCCGTGTCTAAAGTTCTATTTTCTGCCCTCCTCATTTTAAACCATCAAGCTCGCAAGGTCAGAGGCACAGTGCAGACCAAGAGGAGGAGGGGCTTGATGATGGAAATGGAAAGGAGATGATTTGTCGCTGTGTGTGGTTGTAAAAGCCAACAATGAGTGACCCTCTGCCGACCAAATCTGGAAATGTGTTTTGCAATTACTAAATAAAAGTATTAGCTCATATTTCTCATGTTAAAATGTTCAATGATTAACTTAAAAAGAAAAGTGTCAGAGAGATTGGAAAGTGTGTGGAATACAGATAGGACATAAGACCATTTGAGCCCATTGTTGAATGTGTATTTGGGAAAACAGATGTTTCAATTGTGACATCTACTGGTCACTGAGATATATGTCTGCTTATCAATGGAGAGCATTAAAAAAGGACATTTAATGACTTCAGTGTTAGCATTCATTTTTTAAAGTGATAGTTCTCCCAAAAATGAAAGGTTTGTTATCACTTACTCACAGTCCTGTCATTTCAGATCTGTACGACTTTCTTATTCCAAATAACACATTAGAATACATCTGAAAGTTTATTATCAAACACCAGTGGCAACCTTTCATTGTACACAAAACCAATTTAAGTGAATGGGTCCCAGTTGCCAAGATTTATAAATACAAAACAAAAACATTTGCAATATAGTGTAAGCAGGCTGGAATATATATTAAAAAGGCTTTTTGTCCTTGTAAGGGATAGGACAGTGGAGAAGAGACTGGAAAGTTTTTGCTTTTAGACAGGGGAGTGGGACTGAAAAAAGAATGTTTAAGTAGGAAATCAAACTCTGGTCCAGCCACAAGTGCACTGGCAATAAAGAAAGACAATTAAAACAATGTCTGCAACCAAACAGAACTATGTAGCATTGATTCCAATTGTACAGACACAAAACTACTAAGACATAGAATCCTAAGAATGTTTTCATTAGTGTTCCACAGAAATAATAGGGCATAGACAGGTTTTAAAACACTAAGAGTTTCTCTTCCCCGCTCACTTACTGAAATGCTACACAACTAAAATAGTGAACATGAAAGACACCTGTCAATTGCATTATTTTAGTGTAGCACAACAAACTCCTCAACAAACCTCCAAGACGACATTACGATGAGGTAAAATGATAAAATATGATGAACATTTGAATATGCTAAACAACTTCAAATCAAGATATTTCTAGGTGTTTTAGCTGTAAAATAGATGGTGAAATTATGATTTGGCACAGCCATAAAAAAAATTTGGACAACGGGCTACCAATTAAGCTACCATAACCTTCCTGAATCATGGCTTTAATTAGCCTATCATATCCGTCACACACACCCCCCCATCTTTTTTGACCTTTGAGTGACCCCTACAGGGAGCAGGTTCTTTGATGCCGACGGAACATCCTTCTCATAATCCTCATTGTGCATTCTACAGAGGGCAAAGGTCATTGCTAACAAGTCTAAACACTTTCACTTTACATCACACCTGTTCTCGCTGTCGATTCATGAAAGAAGATGCATGTTTTTGAATCATTGACTTTACTGTTTGAATTACAAGCTGAACAACTATAGCAAAACATGGACGTGCAAAATATATTATTATCACTACATAAACTGCCAACAAGAGTTGTGACACAACCATAGATTCAAACTTTTGGCAACACAGTGTTGCATTGTAAGTGAACTGTCTTCTTTGATGATTGAATAATTGTATTTTGCATTCATTTATGATGAGAGGTGAACCACAAAGCCTCCGTGGGAGGGCAGTAACCTGGGCAACAGCCAATTGGATGCGCTTTAAAATACTAAATCAACCTGTTTAACTGCTCTACACACTGACACAGACTCAAAGGTTATTTGGTCAAACAAAACTGTTTCTTGAAACTTGATTTCAAACCATGTGTTTAGTAGACAAAAAATGTACTTATTAAGGGGTTTCTGAATTCTTTCAATGAATGTTGGAAAGAAGCAAAGTTGGACCAATGGGCAAATGCAAGGCACATGACTGCACACAAGGACTCTCTCTCTCAAGAGCTCTTCAGGCACCAAAAATTCAACATCTGGGCTCTGAAGTCATTCATTTTTTCAATAAAACAGAGACATTTTACACTCATTTGCGTGTGCAAGATGCTGGAGAAAAAGTTTTCATTTATTTTTGTGTTTACAAACTCAACATGACTTGTAAAACCTGTGGATTGTATGTCAGAATTGGTTGGTTTACAGAGACCTGGGTTTGTTTCTGACCCGCTCATGTGCGGATAGCACAACCACTCTTTTACACCCTAGTTTCCTATCTTTCCTTTCCTATCCACTCTTTTAGCCTTTACCTTCATTATTCTTCATCCTAATACATAATATGATCAGTTCTGGTCTTTGATTCAAGTTGAGTTCTAAGCCATTATAAAGTATCCTGATTTATTACTGCTGACTTCTTCAGATTGCATTTTCATTACTTTATTTTATTCTATTTTATGAAACCTTGCTATGCATATCCATTTAATAAAAATAATAATCCTTGCAAAGCAATGGGTTAAAGTGCATTTTATAACAGCTTATTGGGTTCTCAAACTAGTAAACTAAAGGTACTGTTAGCGTGTTGACATAACGTTAACATTTTTTTAAAAGTTAAAAGTTGCTTTGGATATAAGCATCTGCCAAATTAATAAATGTAAATGTTTTCGAGAGTGTCTAAACCCTCTTAGTTATTGTAAAATGCACTTGTTACTTAATGCTTCTCTGGGGTTATTGCCAAGCTTACTGTCCAATTGAAGGGTTACCAATTGTAAGTTTTTAATATGATTTAAATTTGTGTCTTTTAAAACAACTGTAAAACTCATTATAGGATTTGCATTATACTCATTCAGATAGTAAAAAAACTAATCTGCACCAGCATTCTGTTTTCTTAAACATCTTCAGAGTAGGATTCTTTAACAGCATACTGATGGTCGTCATTCTAGACAAGCACAGACAAGTTGAGATGTAGCCTATAACTCTGCCATCTGACATTTCACAATCTTACACAGTAACTTTATAAAAAGTATACTATCATTTTCCAAAACCGCAGCCAACAATAACAACATGAACTGAGTATTGTTTGAAAAAGGGAATCCTATTATCTTTACATTTATTGAAACGTATATTTATTTATTTCGTACTGAGGCTTTTTAAAACAGCATTTTAACATGATGTGAAACACCAGTTGCACATACCCAGATACTATTTAAAGTCACTTTAGATAAAATGTTTACAAATGTGTAATAAACAAAAAGCTTGTAGTTTTGAGTGTGGAAATGCATGTAAAAGTTAAGTGTCACCTTTGAGCAGCGCAAGAGGGGTGAGTTCGATGGGTTTGCCCTGAGACCGGAACTGTGAGGAACTCTGAGAACGCTTCTGCTTGGCCTTTCGGACAGACTTCCGAGAAAATCCGTCTACTTTATCCACTGATGGAGGAGTGGTGGCTGCGGAGGACATAGCCCTGAAAACACAGAAACTTTTAGATATTTTCCCAAACAAGATCATATTCGCAAATTCATATTGAAAATTCAATATTCCTGCCAATGAAAAAGCTACAGTAAACGATAGACAGATCGATCAATCAGCCGACAGATTTCTTTTTAATTAAAGATAATGTGCAGAACATAACAGGAGAGAATCTGTTCACTGTATGGGAGTTTCTGCAAGTCTACAGGTGTCAGCTTGAAATTCATGAATGGTATTACAGAAGAGACTCACATAAACATAAATAAACCCTGCCAGTCCAATTTCTTCTGCGGGAGAAACGTGTTGATTTTAGGACATTGACGTAAATGCGAGCGATGACAAACTGAATTTATGTCCCAAATTGAATCCCTCTGGTTATGTTAAATAGTGCTTGAAAAACAGGTTTAGATCGATTTCATGCATTGCATGAAGGTATCTCAACAGAATCAGTGAATTCAGAAGACAATTTCAACCCATGATCTGAATTGGATTGCCTGGGTGCTTTTTGATCAAAGCATTCAGGGCTAGGGATGTGTGATGAAGGCAAAAAATTGTTCTAGATATTTTCCAGTTTTCCCCCATAATGAAAAACAAAAGATGATTGTAAGTTTTATATAGCACAACTAGCTTTCTCTAACAACATGTTAACAAATGATTATTCATAATTATATTGAAAACAATGAGAGAAAATCATGAGATTCTGAGTGAATGGGAAGAACATACTAAAACTATACTCAAAATAGTATTTTATTATATTATAACTGAATGAAATGCAACTTTTTTTACCAGATATCCAAAATCTGATTTCTTTCAGACTTTGATCAAAGATAAGGTAGTTAACTTTACACTTCTGTCCTCATCACACCTGCAAGTGATTTCCCAACCCTGCATGAATTCTTAAGTCTCTTTCTGAAAGTTCAAGCAAAGTAAGTGACTACAGCACGCTGTGAATTCGTGGACAGTGTATGAAGGTTTTTTTTATAATGATTGGTAATTGAAAGTGACTGACATACTCGATAATGCAATTTCGCAGATCATTCAAACAACAACTACATTCTTATCTTATAAGATATAAACGCACACCCTATTTAGGATGCTGTGATTTCGGTTTAAAGTGGCAGCATCACACTTCTTTGATGTCAGCTGACGTCTTATAACGCTGTAATATGTACATTATGTAGCTTTAATAAACCACTCAGATATGCAAGACCTCACAGTATCAATACCTGTAAAACAATAAACATTTTATCTGACATACAGAACAATTCACTTTACATGATATTAAAAACCGCACAGGCGAACACAGTCTGATGTTCAATGCACATAAAAACCATCGGATCCCTAAGAAGAACATCTCAGTTATGAATGTGATGAAGAGGAATTTTATATTTCACATTATTTCTATGATTATTTTGATACATTTTACATGTCCGCATTACATTAGTACAACCTGAGAATCTACGGATCTATTGTAAAGTTAAATTGCAATACACTTTCTGTTAACATATACTACACAATTGAGTTTGGGGAAAGCTTTTGGCACATAAATTAAGAGAATAAGCACATCTCTAAACTGGTGACAGTAACTTATCTTCTGCTTTATAATGTAAATAAAATGGGGAGACTCTGGGAATACTACACCTAAGTGACAACCTGTACCATACACAAACCATGTCAAACCACACAATAAACACAACAGAAACACCAAATAAGTTTAACAAATGATCTTTACACTCCAACAAACACTATTTAAAGACATGTGTACACAAATGCCCCAAACTTTGACCTTACAGCAACCACTAACACCCCTCAACATCATGTCTCTCACATCCATTTCAACCAAAGGTCAACCCAAACAATCTGGATGGAATGCATGCTGTATTATTACTGTTGTAAGTCATCCAGACCACAGAAACACAAGTCAGCAAAAGCACATCAAGACACAAAGTTAGCATCTTGGCCTAACCTTCCAGACACACAAATAAAACCCAACCCCACCAACAACACAATGACAATAATCTGTCTTTAGGAACTTTCCCAGACCCACACATAGAACTGCAGAGGAGCAGATGATTGTGTGTCATGTGTTGTGGTCACATATGTCCAAAGCTACACATGATTGTTTATGATGCTCGCTCCAGTTTGAGCATGAAGCATCGAATCCGGATACAAACTTGAGCCGAATCCTGTGAGTGTTCCTCTTACCTTGATGTGTTCGATGTGAAGACCTGCTCTGAGTATTTCTGACCCTGTTTCCTTCCTCAAAGCCTCTCGAAGCAGCACAATAGAGACACACAATCTGTTCTGGCCTTAAAAACTGCCAAACCCACAGCAATAATCCCATCAAACACTCACAATCCCGACGATAGAAAGGTGTCCAGCTGAAATATGTTCATCCCCGGGTGACTCTTTGTATCCGTACGCTGTGCCTTTGTGATATTTAATCCAGGAAATGTAAATTATTTGGGGAAATCTGCCCTTTTTTCTCACTATTGTCAATACTACTGGGCTGAGTCCATGGCACACATAACACGGACGAGCTCTAACGTGCTGGGCCGCGTTCGGGCCTACAGCGGCACGCCATTGGTCGGTTTGAAGAGTCCTCGGGACGCGATTGGCCAACGCGGACGTCAATCACCGCGCGAAGGATCGTCCCACCTCCGAAGCCTCTCTCAACAGATGAATAGAAAAGTTCGGTTGAGGTGTGTGCGAACAGGAAAGAGTCATCTTACTGTCATTATTTTATTTTTTTCTATTACGTTATATTTTACATTTTGAATTTATTTGTTGTTTGGTAACACTAGAGGCAAGTTTAAAAAAAATATTTTTAAATATATTGAGTTTAAGAATATATAAACATTTGTTGGAAAGAGCCATAATGATACAAATACTGAAAAACAGAACTTATATTTTGCCAAGACTTACTAAGAATTTATTATCAATAGTGACATTTTTGGATGGGGAGGAAATACTTCCTTCTTTCTGGAATGAAGTTGAACTTGTACCAGACCCAACCCTTATGAGGAACGACTGATTCCAATGACGAATACATCTGCTATGAAATATTGACATTACATTAGAACTTTATTATATATGGAAAGATTTACGTTTGTCTGCGGTTTCCTGTGCACAACAGGAAATGTGTGTGCACGCGCGCACTGACGTCACACATGCGCAGACGCACGTCTGGCTACACAGAAAGAGCTTCTCAAACAATAAAAGCCCAGTCCGGTTGATTATATATTTGTTCTATCTATTTAATTTAATTATTTAGTACCATTTTAATTTTTTTTAAATTAAATAATTAAACTATTTATTTGGAGGGGAATCAAACCATTCTAAATGTAACTATTATTATTAACTATTATTAATTTTCTTTTTAAAGCAACATTTTGTAGTTTTATGACTGTAGTTAATGTCTCTGATATGATTTCAGTAGAAGAACAATCTTTAACTGGTTATATTCCACTGCCACTGCTCCCGGAGCGGCCTCACTGCGGCTGTAAAGCATCTGCTCAATGCCTAAATGCAAATGTAAAACCACACTTTGTAAGTTTCATGTTCGGGTAGGTGCACACAGCCCTGCCAATACCCAATCTGAGAAAGAGTGCGATGGGTCACTTTATCTGCCCTGGTGATCATTCCAAAGAGCTCATTTCTATGGCCTACAAATGGATTACACTTTATAGTGACATCTTAGAAGGGTGCAGAAGAGCCAACTGTTTCTGAAGTACCCTTCTGCGTCATCATCTAGTTCTCACTGATCATATCTTCCATTTAAAAAGTGTATAATTTAGGTTTAAGTGTAAGTGGGGGAACTTATAAAGCGACAGTATTTATGACGCTTGTTACAGAGACCAGAGGTAATCGGGATACATTGTAGATTTGGGGTAGAATTAAGAATAAAAGCAGCGCTCATGTGCTGAGTTTTGTGCTCATAAACAGTAACAGACAATTGCACTTTTCAATCATACGGGGAATCAAAGTTCCAAAGTTCTTAAGCTTTAAAATATTGAGAAGCATTTTTGTCAAGTGATCTCAAAATTACATTGGTAATATATATGCTCACAAATTCTTCCACTTTCAATGATGTTGACAGAAAGAAATGTTAAGAAAAATTGTGTACAGCCATGTGTCTTTACATACACTATATTGCCAAAAGTATTCGCTCACCTTCATTGACTCGCATATGATCTGACAACCTATTCGTAATTCATAGGGTTTATGATTACATCGGTCAACCCTTCGCAGCTGTAACAGCTTCTACTCTTCTGGGAAGGCTGTCCACAGGGTTTAGGGTGTGTTTTTGTGGGTATTTTTGATCATTCTTCCAGAAGAGCATTTGTGAGGTCACACACTGATGTTGGAGTTGAAGGCCTGGCTCCCAGTCTCCGCTCTATTTAATCCCAAAGGTGTTCCATCTGGTTAAGGTCAGGCCAGTCAAGTTCATCTACACCAGACCCTGCATTCATGTCTTTATGGATCTTTGTGAGCTGGTGCACAGTCATGTTGGAAGAGGAATGGACCAGCTCTAGACTGTTTCCACAAAGTTAGGAGCCTGGAATTGTCCAAAAGCCTTCAGAGTGAGAATGATTGAAACACCCGATTTTGATTATTGGGATGGTTGAGTGAATATTTTTGGCAATATAGTGTATTACACTCTCCCCTGTAAGCTGATCTATCTATACAAGTGCTTCCTTTATGTATACTTTTTCTCATGAACATGATACTTACGCAAGTTAAAATTTGTAAAACAAGTAGAGAAAAGTGTTTTATTACAATGAAATTATTTAACAATAAAGCATCCTTACTTTAAAAGCTTCAATATATAATTTAAGAGTTTTTCAATTATTTTCATGTATATTTTATTATATTTTATGTGTCATGTTAACAAGACTTTAATACCACTCCAAGATCAAAACGGTCTGGACAGCAAAAGCTACATTATTGCTTTCAATTCAAATACAGTTTTGTAATTTCAGATTAACTTTGAGTGTGTACATCTTAAGTGACTCAAAACAACAAAATTGCCATGCATCTTAAATTTTTTGTCAAATTAAGGAACGTTTTTTTCTGGAGTTCAAATTTTCTTGATCATATTTACTTTGCGTTATAGTCTTTTCTTGAAGCATGTTTTCTGTGGGCTTTTGTTTTTAACTGCATAGAAGAAATGCTTTTCAGAGTGTCTTTTTTCCCCACAGTTATCTCCTCTGCTCCCGCCTTCCACTGCAACAGCTGGCCATCCTCCCCGCCAGTCAACAGAGACTGACCATTCAAATCCCACTGGAAGCATCTCACTGTAGCTGAGTGACCCCCTTTAAGGGATTTAATTAACCTCAGTCCACCACTGCTACAGTCAACCAGGTGAAGCTCACCAAAGTTAGATCCTCCGACTAAAACAATACGTCCCTCATCTTGAAGCCATGTTCCACCCACAAAGTAGTCAGGTGAAGCTCCATCAGGGAGCTGGACAAATGTTCGCGCGTCATTCAAACTCAGAATGGTCAAAGTGTCATCGCTGTTTGGACATGCAACATCCCACAGATGTAGCCCTTCATCATGGGTCAGACACAGCAGCTGATCAAGATCTTTACCTGTCAATAAAAAAAATTACATTTAAGTTTAGTACAATAAGTACTAAAGGAGTGATCGGGAGTTGACACTTGGACTTTTACAAACAGTTTGAACTGAAATATGTGTTAGAGTGTACAACCACCCAAGAATGAAACCCAGTAGTTTTCTTATAATTAGGTAAAATCATTTTCCCCTTCTCATATCCTGCCGTTCTCAGATGCCACACCTGCGATAATTGATAGACAGTAGTGTTGTAGAATATTCCTGCACCTAGTGATAAGTAAACTTTCATCCATTGTTTAAATGCCCAAGCAGAATGTCATCTTAGCGAGTTTGTAGTACAGTGTTGTGTTAACAGGTAACACACTGGTCGTCAAGCTCTAACCACACCTGAGCCGTTTTTTGATTCGCCACCATTCATCTCACATCATTCTCAGATTCCTGCAGCGTCGACTTCTGCGCTCCAGGCATTACTCACTGCAACCTGGTCTCACAGAATCCTGTGTGATGACCATCGACTCTTAACTCAGCATCTGTGATGGCATCAAGACATCTCAGAAAATTCCATAATGGGCTCACAAAAGTGATACTATAATGTTCGGCTGCACCATGTATCGATCTTAATTGTCATTATAAAAATTAACTAAGTCAAGTGTTGAAAGAGAGTTTATGCTAAACAAAATAAAATCATAAACAATGATTTGTGTTCATTTATTAAATGTATTAACCATTACCCAGTTTAAAGCGATTACATGATACCTCCCAGTTAAAGGTCAGTTGTCATTTCACAGGATTCTGTGAGACCAGGCTGCTCGATTGCAGCAAAAAAAAGACTCCTGCCGAAGGTATAACTAGCACTGCATAGGTAACACGCATTACACAAGTGTACATTTACGGGAAAAAGGCAGTTGTTCATGTCCATCGACTTAAACATACGGACATAGCTGTCAATCAACTATACTTCAGTAAATACATCTTTTTTGTATCTCTCTCATTATGGTACTCTGCCATTACTTTAATAAATCAAAGTGAACTTAAGATTCCTAACCATTCAGACATGTCCTGTCCAAGACGTAACTGTAGAAATTCTTCGGGGACTTCTTTTTGTTTCGGGTCCTGATCCCTTCTCCCAAATATTGTGGAGGTAGGGATAAAAATATAGGCAGAGGCTATTTGAACTAAGTGTAAATAGTAATGTAAACCTTACTTTAAAGACCCTAAACAAATGTCTTTATTCGTTTTTAAGTAATAAGAAAAGGTTAAAGAGCACTTTGAGCAGGATAAGAATCGGGGTTTACCATTACAACTTACACTTACGTCTTAAACCGTTGCACCACTAGATTTCTATGTTAACTTACGGCGCTTTTCCGAGTTCTTCTACAGGAAGGTTGCCAGTCCTAGGCTGGAAAGCTATTGCTGAATAGCTAGACACTTTATATTTCAGCTGGGATGGTGCAGGGAGTCATTCAAAGCCATACCCTCTACTGTTGCCTTGGCAGCACCCCATGTGTGTTGTACTGACATACCCCACAGAACTGAGGGACAGGGTTAGTAGAGGTTATTAACATTTAATGGCAAATCCATGTTATGATATCGCTTGCTGAGAACAGGACAATTTTTACCAGGGGTAAAAAATTTGTGTTTCTTTGCAAAACCATTGACTATTTTTAATTAAAGTTTATTATACTTTTTACACGGACTCTAAAGCGTAATTTTCAATTATTGAAAAATGACCATCCAATCAGCCCTTTAAGGGACTTTGTAAAGTAGACATGAATACAAAGAGTATTTAACTATACATTTTCAATTATATATATCAAATAAAAATTGTGTCATTTCAAACACATGTGACTGTCCGTTGTAGAACACCAACAAAGTAGGGATGGGCGTTTTGGGCAAATATCACATTCGAATATTTGAGCTCACAAAAATCGAATATTCGAATATTCGTTTATTTAAATTACGTTTATGAGACTGACGTCATTTTTCAGTAACATTTATTGTTTCCGTCATTTTTGAACAAGCTTTTACACAATAAGCTTAAACATTAAACTACATCGTGTTTTGTAGCTGAAAACCTTTAACAAAGTGTGCATACAAACAAAAAGAAGAGAGCAAAAGCAAAAAAAAAAAAAAAACGTAAATAAAGCCGCCTGCAGCAATTAGGCTATTGTACAGAACGTAGCCTTGGCTACATTTAACTTTGAACCGCTTAAACTGTCAGCAAATCTTTTTTGCTTTCTATTGTTAACATGTTCTTGTTAAGGAACACAAACATGTCAAAATGATCGGGGAAAGTCGGCTCCTTACTCTGTTAACAATGAGGCGGACTGCGGAGAAAACGCGCTCTGACGGCACAGAAGTGTCCGGGACACACAAGTAACGCTGTGCTAAAGTTTTGTGAAGCGCTTCGTGTTTTCATCCACCACTGAATGGGATCCTCATCTGTATGTGTAATGTTGTATACTGGGATCCACGTCTCCAGCAACAACTGTTCCCACTCGTCTCGGCGTGATTCTCTGTAATCATCGCTTAAGAACTGGCTCAACCTTTTCCGACGAGCGGGCATTGCCGCAACCTCTTGATGCGCGCGCCTCTTGCATGAAGGAAAATGCTGTGATAATGTTTAAAAAGTGTTTTTCTTACTACTTCTCTCATGTGTTCTCTGAGGAACCTGAGATGTTTGTGTCGAGGGTCTAGGGCGGACGTGAGAAGAGGAGTTTTCCCTGCATTCGAATAGCATTTTTATTAATCGAATAATTACAGCAGACCGAATATTCGAATATTCGACTATCCGTGCACACCCCTACAACAAAGATATTTAAAAAAAAGTTGTGGCACATACAGCAGTGTCACCCATTAACTTCTACTGTTTTGACACAAAACCAATGCAAGTGAAAGGGTGCCAGGTGCCCTGCATTCTTCAAACATATTATTTTGTAATCTGCAAAGAAATAAGGTTAAACGGTGAGTAAATGATGACAAAAGTTTCATTTTTCGATAAACTATGAATTTTACGTTTCCCCTTGAAAAAGAGTTCTTACCTGTCCAGCAAAGTGAGCTGGCAGAGGAATTGCTGTTACAGGTGGTGAGGAGCGCATCATCCTCTCCTCCCGAACTCAGATCAAAAATGTTCACAAGCCCATCTGTAGCTCCAGAAGCCAACCGGTCTGCTCGCTGTGGATGGAACTTTATAGCAGTAATGTCATCACTATGTGATTCAGAGTACACGCCCAACAGACCACCCAGCTTAGAGCCAGTCTCAGCCCCCTGCTGAACCATCCGAGCATCCCAGAATACTAAAAAACTGTCCTCTCCCACCTGCTCCGTGCCTGCACAGAGCACGCGATCATTACAGCTCACGTCAAAAGAGCAATACAAATGTGTAGAATCGCTACAAAACACCTGGGTGGAGTCGGAACCAGGCCGACGGACGTCCCAGCACCGCAGTGTCCCATCTGCAGAGCCGGTGAAGAGCAGGTGAGGGGAGAGGTGAGAAAAACGTACCCCGCACACAGGAGCCGTGTGACCTTGAAACTCGCCCAGCTGGCGCAGTGTCTCCCTGCTGTGCAGGTGCACAGAGTGATTAGAGCAGCACACAGCTAGAACTTCAGCAGCAGACTCACCACTGGCACAGAATGGCAGAGAGAGGTCTAGAAGATAAGTAGGCTCGCTCGGCTGCAGTCTCCTGGCAATCGATAGAGCCTTAAACGTGTCTTCAAGAGTGTCCATAGTTATGGAAGTGCATGAACAGGCACCTTAAAATAAAAAACAGATTGGTTATTTTGCAAATGATGTAAATGACAATTTTGCCGGTGTTACCTGTGTATATATATATATATATATATATATATATATATACACCATTTATACCATTGTGTAAATATATATATATATATACATATATACCATTTATATCATTGTGTAAATATATATTTATACCATTTATACCATTGTGTGTATATATATATATATATATATATATATATATATATATATATATATATATGTGTGTGTAAAAAATATATAAATACCATTTATACCATTGTGTAAATATATACATATATATACCATTGTGTTTATATATAGTTATATATATGTAAAAAATATATATATATATACAATTGTGTAAATATATATATATATATATATATATATATATATATATATATATATATATATATATATATATATATATATATATATATATATATATATATACCATTGTGTATATATAGTTATATATATGTAAAAAAAATATATACCATTGTGTAAATATAAATACCATTTATACCATTGTATCTATATGTGTGCGTGTGCGTGTAAAAATATATATACCATTGTATATATAAATACCATTTATACCAATCCACATTGTATGGAGAAAGGGCAAAGTTTGACGAAAGAATTAAAATAAATGCCTGCTAAATAATTTTTGTGACTTATAAATAGAAAAATGATTTCATGTGACCAAATGACGCTCAGGATTATCAGTTTAATTTTTATATCAGATGTAAATAAATGAATAACTAATCACAACAACAACATCACGTTTGTCGTCTACAGCATAACCTTTTAGATAAAAGCTAAGACGTACATCTAAATATTTATGTTTATTTTTGCATATTCACATAAAGAATGTGTTCAATTATTCATTAAATGCAACATATTTAAAGTAACACTCACATGTGTGTAACAACCCTCAGAGTATCACCTCCAGTGCTCCCCCCGGAACACAATACAGCCGAACATTAGTTCCGTATTAAAAACAGTTCCCAGTTACCATACACGAGACACAATAACGTGAAACATGTCACAACTGTGCATACATTAATAATTTGCAAACCTTCATTAATTCGAGACATGATAACTTAAAAACGTGACGTAAAGAGGAAACAGTACCAGGTTCCCACCATCAGATGGCGCTGTTTCTCTTTATTTAATAACACACAACACGTGTTAAATATGTGTCAGTGATCACACATAAACATGACATTTGATTGTAATAAAATGTTAGTTTTCCAACTCATTATATACCTAATATATGTTGTTCAATGTAACAATGTGTTTTACTAAATACCAACATATTGTCAGCAACATGTACACATACATGTAAAAAAGAGAGAATAAAACATGGATCATGGAGACAGTGTATTATGTGACAAGGGTCACTGAAAAGATGTTGTTCTCTTTTCTTGGTGTCTACTATAAGACACAAGGAGGTGAAACCTGAGAACAATGAGCATTGTCAGAAAACAGGAAGTATTTATGCTGAATACAGTAAGCCTGGGCTGACCTCAATGATCATATTACCAAAGATCCTGTTCCTTTTTTAGTCTGGATGACACAGACATACTAAAAAGAACACTTGTTTTTTATGCATGCACCTGACACGAGAAATAATCCAGCGTAAAGATTAAAGTACCATCTTTAGGTATGCTGTTACTTGACATTGAGGTCTTTTTGTGCAAATCTGTGTATAGTAACACATACAGTATTGCATCTCAGGTGACATTATATTAATAATTTACCTCCCTTAATATTGGTCTTCTTATTCATTGTGATCATGAATATTTGCATTCTTTTTATTCACACATCTACTTTTATCAACATTCTTATCACAATTACAATTGGTTCTTTTTCTGACATCAACACAGAATAACATATATAATATATAATAAATAGCTAGAAGAAAAGTAACACACTTGAGTTGAGTTGTAGATAAAACGTAATTTTTATTTTTTAATTTTTGATACACAGGATATATGAATCACTGACCACGGGCCAGTATGGACCGAGCAGCAGTTATTCTCATTAATAATAATTCCATTCTGTTCAACGTTTATGCAAACTTTTAAAAATGTAAAGGAAAAAAGTGTCCTTATCAAACACCACAGAATGTCAGACATACAAAGTTTTTGCATTTACATTAAAGGCACTGTGGAACTTCGAGTAAGCTACACACTTTCATGAAAACCCCAGAGAAATCCAAATCACAGATAAATACTTTACAAGCATAAGAATTTTTCTATTGGACAAGTTATGCTTACAACTTAAAGCCTTCATGGACAAATTGAAATGGAAATGGGCGCCAATTTGAGAGCAAAAAACGTCAGACATCTGCAGAATGGATTTAAACATTGTGAAAATGTTAAAATAATCTTAGAATACCACAATCTTATTGGTAAGAAATAATTATCAAAAGTATTGATACACAAACGTGCTGGGGGAAGGAAATGCTTAAAACTGAACCTACAACAGTGTATTTACAGCATCTAAAAGCAAAGTATTAAGACAAACAAAAATAAAATTAGTTAAGTGTTTTCTTTGTTAATGTTTCTATCGCAAACTTTAATGAAATGCATCGATCTCTATGGAATGACTTATGAGAAATCCTGCAAACATAGAGTTGGCCCAGAAAAAAATACATCACTACTAATAACTAGGCACAGTGATTTTATTCATCACATTCCTACTCCTGTTTTCTTCTTTTCTGGTAGAATCAGTGTTTTCCTTATCACAATTTTTTGTTTACCAAAGGATTTAGGAAACCACCTTCCCTTTCAACAAAAAAGGAACATGCACATTACAGTCAAGGCCACAGGAAGAGCAACAAACACAAGCACATTGGCGTGTCACGCACACCTAACCGCCAGACACCCACAGCAGCAGGTAGTATAGCAGTGCAATCTTGGAACAGTGCATTTAAAAACAGTACCAAAAGTACATTTTGGCTATGCATTAACACAACATTGATTATCAACATTTTTGAAGATTCAGTGACATTTAATATTTTCTTTAAACAAACTAATAAAGCTAGATGAAGCACTTTGTTTTTCTAAAATTAGAATAATAAAAACCACATCCATTTTCACGCACATCGTACCAAATTTAAAGCAGCAACTTAGAGAGAACAGAATTAAAAATTAAACGCATATAAAATAAGACTCCCAGACAAACATTCAATCTATAAACAAACAAAAATTATAGTCAAAATAGAATCACTAGTGCATTGTCAAAAACAAACTAACCCACAGTGTGGGTTCAACCTCGTCTAGAGAAATTAGTTCAGAGTGGTCTTAAGGCAATCCATCACTACAGACGTAATCGTCTTTGGGAAATAATCAAACCTGCATTACATCAGAAGTTAAATATCTGGATAAGTTTCAAAATTGATATTGATATGTTGATATACATTTATATGTATGTATTATGGCCAGAAGGTTCAGAACAGAGAAATGTAAATGTTCTAGTAAATCCACTGTGGAGTTTCACACTAATTTGCATTGGTCACAACTGACAGGTAAAAATGGGCTGTCCATACGTCTTTACTCTAAAACCAACCTGAGTGACTTTAGCTTACAGATAAGCTTTCTACACTCTTGATGCAAGAGTTTAAGTTTTTCTAACAAGTATGGCAGAAACACGCTCTACAAAAGCCTCTGTTATTACTCATACAAATATTGAACAAACCACTGTATTGCTTTAAACTCTGACAGTCAATGACGTGACAAGTTTATACAATTTGCGATCAGGTTTTAAAATCTTTATGATACTATGCAATTCAAATTATTTATTTAAAAACTTACAACACCATATTCTGGTGTTGGAATTGGTGTATAAACCAAGAGAAATTATGAAGAACTGTTTTATCAGGGGAACATCAGCAGAGTGAAAGCACAGTGTTAAATGACTGGCGTTAGTTTAATCCAATCATCATTTAGGGTGGAGCCTATGCAGTCAATTCAGGCCGTTATTGGCTGAAATCTTATTGATTGTCTAATCCACCCAATCACAACAGTCCTATTTGTGTAAGCACGAAAGGCACAAGAAAAAGTGCATTAAACCCCACAGTTCCATAAACAATATATCGATACGGCAGCTCCACCTCCATGTGCTGCCTTGCTTTCCGAACATCGGTGCTCGGAATCCCAAAAACCCAGCACACGAGCGGGATAGTGAGGGCCTTCATTACGGCTCTTGTCACCAGGAGAATGATAACACCCACGATGAAGCGGAGTGAGCAGAGCCCGATCGTGCTGAGAGTGAAAGTCGGAGGGTGGAGCGGCAGCATCGACGCAGGTGGATCTGGCAACAGACCCAGCCTGTGATTGAGATGGGATGCCAGGGCAATACCTGCCCCGGAGCCCAGGATCTGGGCGGTGTCGCCACGGGAGGTGCTCCAGGTGTCCAACGTAAAGGAGAAGAGACCCAGTCCAAGGTGGAGAGAGACGATGATGACCGGAGCATACGGGTGGGTTTGATTAAATGTGTCAATGGTGTCAAGAGCAGGTCCAAAAACCAAGAGGATAAGCAAACTGAACAGGAAACCGGCAATGACATCCTAAAAAACAATGACAAAGTATAAATAACAGTGAAATATGTAAACATGAACCAAACAGTAACACACCTAGCAGCTGTGGAGGAAGGGTGGCCTGATAATAAAATGTTATTCTCGGAACACATACACATACAAATAGTCCAGGTGCAAAGGAAACAAGGAACAATACAAGACATACAATTATAAGAGGTGGCCTTATTTAGAGGCTGAACACACAACTTAAAGCAAAATTAAATTACCTGATTAAAATCTAAAACTTTTCAAACAAATATAAATTGATTTGTAAGGGCTGAAGGAAGGGTATTTGGAAGAGTTTTAGCAACATATCTATGACACATTTCAGATTAAAGAACAGTTCTGGGGCACCTTTGACCACCAATCAAAGTTTTTCTACTATGAAAGTTAGAAAGGGAGGCTCCGGTGGGAATAAGCCCGGAAGTAGCGCTTTCAATTGCAGAAGAGCTGGGACGGTGATGTCATAATGTTGTGTATTATGTTTTCCGAGTGACTGAAAGCCTGTCCCGAGTCCTTTTTAAAAACACAGCTCGGGAAATTCGACACCCCTCATCTGCCCATTTTTCAACATCAACAAAGAAAAAGAGTGCCAACAGCTGGAGGTTCCTACTCCATGGCGTATTGGTAGTGGGTACTTTCGGGTTTCTTCCAACCGGAGACTTGCTTTCGAATTCAATATGGTTGCCGCATGAAATAAGCCTTTTAAAAAGGTCTTTGTGTTCAGTCGAACAAAGAAATGTATTCTGGTCAAACTACTTGAGGTCGAGTTATTCATGACACAATTCTTTATTTTTGGGAGAACTACTCCTTAAATCAAAAGTTTAATTTGAAATCCTACAACACTAAAATTGAAAAATATCACAGAGCTTTAAGCTTCAAAAACTTTTTTTAGTCAATGTGTTGGTGGAAGGCCATAGTTTAGCACCTTTCTTAAACCATTTCCCATTAGAGCAAAACATATTTACAAGTAATTGCTTATTAATTCTGTCTCCTAGAGAACAGAAAAACATACACAAATAATATTCTTCCGTCAGTGTTTAACCATAATGATTTTCCACATAAGATTCACAGCTTCACTGCTGAAGCATACAGCTTTGTGCTTAACTGTTAATGACTAATAGATTAAATCCCTTCCTGATAGTTAATCTATGTAATAAAAATAGTTAATAAACAATCTCTATAAAGTTGTTCTGTTGAACATGAAATCGCAAGTACACTATTAACCTAACTGTTCAGAACTGTTGATAAATTCCAACAACTCTTTAAAAACATTATGTTTCTCAAAATGAGTCTTGTCTAGCACCTAGCAATAACAAAATGTGAGCTTTGGAAATACAAGTAGACAGACTTTACATTAGGAATTTTTATTTAATCGATTAATCTATATGTGTTGATGTATTTTTGATACAAGATGATCGGAAAAACATACAAGAAAAATATGTCCAGGCCTTGTGCCAGACTGAACTGTTCTAGTTCAGGGATGGGAATATATCCCAGGTACACAAAAATAAAATTGAGCACGATGATGTATATGTTATGACAATCTATGATCTGACTGTTTAGTGCTTTAGTGTATTTGTTCACAAAAAAGCTACAGCATCACCTGACAGCATGTTCTGTTAAAATTTCCCAATATCCAAATATGCAACTGAAACATCTTTCGCCATTTATATACACACCAAACCTTTGTTTTAAAGAGAGCATGACATCCGTTTTGCTATAACGGTGCAACTGTGTCCATTCCATAGGGTTTTACCACTTGAACACAATACAACTGTTTCCAAGACGACAGTATCTATGGTGACAGCCACTCATCACCCCAACAGGGCAACCAGACGCATGAGGTCAACATCAGGGTGATATTACTGCCCGAAGAACAGATGTTAAGCAGAACATCTCAGCTGAACAATTAAATTACTGGGATGATTTAAACAGGAGGAAAATGTGACTGATGCAACATGATTGACAGTGTCTATAAACATGCATGTGCCACATTTATAATGGATGAGGATTTGGGGGCAATGGCAACCTGAGACAAACATTTACCCAAACAGATGGGTGTAGACATATTAAGTTGTGCGAGAAGCCTCAGGTCACACACACAGACAAACAGACAGACACAGAATTAAGACCAGACCATATCTTTCTTTAATAACTTATTTTTTGGAATTTTTGTTTTATTTTAAATAAACCATCTGTAGTTTAATCTGAACACACACATTGCTCCATGTAGGGAAACATGACACACACACACACACACACACACACACACACACACACACACACACACACACACACACACACACACACACACACACACACACACACACACACACACACACACACACACACACACACACACACACACACACACACAGTGATCTGATATACTAAAGAAGCATCAGGGAATAATGTTTCTCTGAATGCAACAGCCATTTAATGAACACCCAGAAAATCACCTATCATAAGGAAACCAACACATATTTACTGAATCTGAATGAGAGCATTACACTATTTTTAGTAGAAATGTAATTATACACTTAAGCTAAATGAACCCTGTAATTATATCAAGGCTTCAACCGTACATTAAATAAAAAATGATCTAAAGGGTGTGTGTTATTTTATCTTACCAGTATGGAGTGCATGCCCATGTATATGCGACTCAAACACACCAGCACACACCAGCAGATAGCCAGAGAGACACCCATCACGAGAGGGTACTGTGAAAAACAAAAGCAAACAAACACAGATTCATGAGTTTTAGTTGATTCAAGGAGTCACACATGAACAAAAATATTACATGGAAATAACTTAAAAAAAACAGTTCAGTTTTATGAGACCATCGCCAGAAAAAAATAAACACATTTTCATACAGCTTTTATTAATATTTATATTATATTTCAATTTATATTATATTATATTATGCTTAGATTTTTTTGCTACCCTGAAAGAACAGATCATTTGTCTGCAATGTTTTTTTTGTTGATCTACATGCCTTCATATCATATCTGAAACCTGCAGGTGGGCTACAGAACTATAAACTAGAACATTAGAGTAGAGGAATTACAATCCCAGGATTACATTGGATTGATTTAATTTATTCCTTTTAAAAACCCATATGACCACAGCAGATGGCCGAGTAACAGCTTGTGTTCATCCATCATATCGCCACAGGATATATTAACGGTCTCTTTCTACCTCTTATTCCTGTGATTTAGTAATACATATATTCGGCAGTGGGATAAATGATACAGTGACAACACAGCTTGTGATAACAGGCCCATCTGAAGTAGGAAACTAAAATCTGCTTTGTGTCACAACAAGCTTTCATAGTACAATCGACATGACATGACATCATAATCATTTTTATTTGATATACCAAAATCTGTGCACAGATGGGCCTTCTTGTGCGAAAAAGGGCCGTTCAACCAACGAACATTCAAGCCAAACCCTAAACCCACCATAAAACAACCACACCACAAAGCAAAAAACAGCCGGGCTAAAACTATAAAAAGAGAATCCATGCTTTTCATCAAGTCTCCTGGTTAACATGACATTTAACAGTCATAAACACTTAGTATTTCTTCTAAGATAACATTTTATTACATCATTTTTCCTGTCAGGTGATCTATGACACTTTGAACTACAGTGTTTCTTGAATAATGTCCAATAAAAGTAGGTGAAGGAGTTACTCAATCTTGTACAGAGGTCTCATCTACAGAGGTTCAGCCAGGTCACTTAAAAACATTTGCTGAAGCAACACATTCCTTCAACTGGCTTAAGCTTTGTCTGAGTGTCTGGCGACCTGCATTGTTTCACACAGGTTTCAGCACACTATATTTACATGCTTTGACATCCATGTTTAAACATGTCCAAGGATGGTATTAGAGTTGGACTGAAACACCATCTGCCAAGATACAGCAAATAAAATCTCTGGCTCTGGGATTTCCATGCAGTCAAACATAATAAAAGCGAACAGGATATTTCCCTATCACTGCCCTGGCAATGTACATCAGCTCAGGGAGAAGAACCTGCCAAAACCCATTTTAAAACATAGTAATCTCAAACTGTTTCTTTGCAAACGGCTTTCTATGACAACTGAAATACAAAAACGGAACTCCTGAACCTGTTATTTGGAAACCTTCCTGAGAAAAGACTGCAAATGTGTTTTAAAATTAAAGTTCACCCAAAACGAAAACTCTGTTGGCACTTCGTCACCCTCTTGTAATTCCAAATCTTCATGACTGTCCTTCTTTTTAAAATTTTAAACTTCTACGGAAAATGTAAAATAATTTTTGAAGAGTTATAACCAAACAACAGTGGTTCCAAGCCAAAATTCCTTAAAACTTGTTTTTGTGACAGAATTTTTGGCTGAAGTTTAACCTCCAAGCTAAAATTAAAAAGAAACAGAAATTGTCTCAATTTACTTTACATCCGTTTGTTATTTTATACCTGTATGACTTTCACTCTTCTGCAAAACACAAAAGAAGATATTCTTAAGAATTTTGAAAACCAAAACCCATTGGTCCCTATTGTCTTCCTTTGTACAAACATAATACCAATGTAAGTGAATAGGTTTTTCAAAACATCACCCCGTGTTTGCAGGACAAAGGCAGCCCTGAAGTCCTTGAAATGTCAAGGTGGCTTTACTGTAGCTCAGTGGTTAGAGCGTGGCACTTGCAACACCAAGGTCTTTGAATAAAAACGCTTGGCAAAATGTAGGAGGAGGAGTACATAAGGACAGAATTTTCATTTTGAGGTAAACCATAATTTAAACATGAAATAAGTTAAGAAGTTTGGTAGTATTATAGAAGTATAGAAGCATTATCCATTGTAAACTAATGCATTCAAATACAACTTTATTGCGAAGTGTTTTCAAATTTCCTCCAGTTCATAAAAATAAAACAGACCACTCATCTCAGAACATTATATTCCACAAAACTAAGTCTGAATGCAATCTTTGTGTTATGTAGTTCAATCACTAGAGAGATAACACACTCCAGCACATGCTACTTCAAGGCCATCCAAGATAACTCCGGTGTTAACATGACGATTCAAAGGAGTAAGCTAAATGTCAGAAATGATGAGCAATAAAAAAGGATTTGAATCACAAACACACATATACAGTTGGGATGGTGGTTATGCAGACCGCACCTCATGCCCTGAGCCCACATGACAGATCGCTTGCCCACATGCTAAAGGAAAGCACAGGGACTGAGTCTCAGCTAACCTCATGTGGTGAACATCTGCTTTTCATTACAGACCAAAGAAGCGTGTGCGAGCTCTCTGCAGCTGTGTAGGCTGTGTGTGTAAAACAAGAATGGATGGCTTTGATGGTTTCAACTGTTTGTGTGTGTAAAGAATATTGAAATGATGATGGTTGCAACTGTTCGTGTGTGTAAAGAGTATTGAAATGATGATGGTTGCAACTGTTTGGTTGTGTAAAGAGTATTGAAATGATGATGGTTGCAACTGTTTGTGTGTGTAAAGAGTACAAAAGAAAAAGTTTGTGATAGTATGACAACAGCATACTAGAGTTTGGAAATGAACAGTGAAAAAACGTCAATGTGTGGGTCAGTTATATGACATGTGGGAGGATGAAGAGAGCCTGCCTGTGGGAGTGAGGGGTTGCTTAACCTGCTAAAGCAAGTGCTTAAACGTTCAAGTTAACAAGTTAAAAAAGTATTGTGTCATTGATTTGTATATTTTTTTGAGAGTTATGTGTGTATAACAAAACCAATGGCATAATAGATCCCTACTGAAACCCAAGGCTTTATGTGCATTTCCTGATAACAAGACTCCTTTATGCAGACACAATAACATGCTCATGAAATTGATTTAGGTTTAAATGGATGTGTATTTAGAGAAGTGTAAAGTGATACAAGGGTTATTACAAACCAGCACAACATGGATAAAAGCAGATTACTGGGGAAACACTGAATTTTGACATTGAAGAAGCAATATACATTAAGCTATGTAATAGATGAGTAAGAAAAATAGAAATCAAAAGATTTATTGGGATTAAACATGTCCAGATTAAATGTTTGTGCTAACATTATAGATGTCTGTGTACTTTGTATATTAGTTGTTTTATTACATGTATTTATTTGCCAATAATTTTACATTTTTAAAAGATAATGAATTACTTTTATATTTTAGATACATGCATTTGTGTATTAGTGCTCTTACTATAAAAACAAAGTGAGCATGCAACGCACAGATGTATATTAAGTAAAAACAAACTTTTATTTTGTATGCAATAAACTGTCATTAATATTTGTCATGCCTAAGAAGTAAAAGTTAAAAGCAGGAGGAAAAAAAGACGAAGAAAAGACCAGAGAGAAAGATAGAAACCAGAGAAAAAAACAAAAGATAAGGAATTGCTTATCGGTTCGCCAGTAGGACATCTGCTGAGGACTAATGACTCGACGGATTGGGCCAAAGTCAATCTTAAGATTTATAGATAAGACCAAAACTAAACAACCCCTCAAATCCTTAAACACACTCGCCTCTAAAGCCTTAAATTCATGTAAACAGAGACGGATAGCTAAAAAAAATCTACTCTAATATAACAAAGATACCTATGACCTGGTGAAAGCTAGCCAGCAGGATTCCAACACAACAGGTATGCACATCAACCCCCTTTTCAGAAGCATAAACAAAGCTATGCAAACTAAAAAGTTATATTGATGTCCAGTGTAAAGTCTAGGTCCTTAGATGCAGCATCTGTAAATCACTGACCTAACGGATATATGATTTATTTGTAAAACTGGTCTGCCAAAGTCAACACGAATGTTGTGGCCATTCAAAACCACCAATGTGTAAAACTTTGCATCAGCTGGATCAAAGACACTTAATATATTCAAAATATTCAGTCTGTTAATGGCTAACATTCCAAACAGTGAAGACTGTTACCAGGTTCAATATGATGTGTTCTACATAATCAAAGCTTAAAGGTTATACACGTGTCTTAGAGGGGTCAAGCCAAAAAAAAATTTTTTTACCTACTTCTGTGCTCTACTTGTAAACAGGCCACTTAATTCTAAAGGTCACTTTGTAAACCTCAATACTTTCGTCAAGAAGCATTTCACTAGTCTGCTGACTATAAACAAGAGAATTAAATGGTATTCCAATCTTTCCTAAATGACATTGATGAAAAAATAAGAGGGTAAAAGTAAACCTTTACACAAACACATTAAGTTCAAGACCTAAAAAGAAATTCCACATTTTATAACTTTGTTATCTGGATGTTATCAGGTTAAGATAAAATGAAATTTAATTTGCACTATTTTGTGTCTCAAACACAAAGGTGAAATGAAATGTGTTCCCTTGCATAAGATTCAGTTGACAAACACATTTTTTGTGGGTTTGCGTGGTGGACCCTTATTAAATGTTGAAAAATGCAGTCGATGTGAACAGAAGGCACATCGACTTTTGTTCGAATGTTAACTCTTGGCCACCTTGATTCATGTTCAGCAAGTTCAGCAACTTTACACGGGCTAAGCAATACTCACTGCATACACTTGCCATGGTAATTTGGGGTTTTCACAGCAAATACATTTTCTTTTTGAAATTCTTTACAGTCTCTGAAAGAGGGGGCATTATGTAATATCTATAATCAGATTATTTTAATACCTTTACTACTTTAAATACGTTTATGGTCCCCTGATAGTATCTAGGGTTGTGCAATTAATTGTAATGATTTTCAATGTCAATGTCAGATACTGAGCAGCATCCAATTTTCATTACTTATTGATTTGAATCGTTGTTTCATTATCTAGTTTTATATACTTGCTTTAGAGTTTAACATTATGCAAAATGTATAATTTATGATAATGAATTTATTAATTAACTCAATGTCCTTGCATTACAGTGCCAATAATCGTGCACTCCTGGCATGAAAATAGTGGCGTGACGTGTGGCCAAGTATGGTGTCCCAAACTTGGAACTTAACCCATCCCAGTGAACACACGCACACTGTGAACACACACCCGGAGCAGTGGGCAGCCATGCTGCGGGGTCCAGGGAGCAGTTTGGGTGGGTGGTGCGTGGCTCAACGGACTCACCTCAGTCATGGTATCCCCGCTGGTACAGAGTATTGAACCAGCGGCCTTGGGATCACAAGTCCAACACTCGAACCACCAGGCCACGACTGCCCCCAATTATGGGTCACCATACTCGGCTGTATGTCACATCACTTATATCATCTATTTGGAGATTGTTCTTGTTTTTTAATGCAATGTGGAGCAGTCGTGACCTGGTGGTTCTAGTGTCGGACTCGTGATACCTAGGTCGCTGGTTCGATAACCGGCACCAGCGGGAATACCACGACTGAGGTGAGTCCCTTGAGCAAGGAACGTTCCAACCAACTGCTCATTGGGTGCTGCAGCATGGCTGCCCACTGCTCTGTGTGTTCACAGTGTGTGTGTGTGTGTGTGTGTGTGTGTGTGTACGTGTGTTCATTTACTGTGTGTGTACACTGGGATGGGTTAAATGCAGAGCACAAATTAAAAGTATGGGACACCACGTCAGGTCACATATTCCAAATTCGTGCTTAACCCATCCTAGTGAACACACACACACACACACACACACACACACACACACACACACACACACACACACACACACACACACACACACACACACACACACACACACACACACAGTAGTGGGCAGCCATGCTGCAGTGCCCGGGCAGCACTTTGGGGTTCGGTGCCTTGCTCAAAGCCCACCAAGTCATGGTGTTGCCAGCCCGAGACTTGAACCCACAACCCTAGAATCAGGACTCTCAAACCCCCAATCCATGACTCACATATCCAGCGAGACAATCCCTAAAAAACACCAAAAGTTGCATAATAAACAGACAGTGAATGCACAGAACGGTTGTTTTATATACCTCCCACCGGCCATAGGTGATCAGGAATAGAGTCACGGGTATGGCAGTCCCGGACATGGCATGGGTAGATGGCATGCTGTACTCAGAGTTGTAGAACATCTCCACTTTGACCACGGGGGGTGATGCGGGTCTGGGCCACCTGAACACATCTTTAGCGCACTGTCCGAGGTACATGACCCAAACCCAAACCACCACAATCCGCCGGCTCACGAACGGTTCCACGTTCCACATCAAGAACGGAAAGAAACAGATGTAGAACAGCTCGTTACCCAGCTCGGTTCCGACCGTAAAAAGGTAGAACAGCAGTTTGTTCTCGATGAGGAACTCCTGCCCGACGTCACCGGTGAGAGAGTTCTTGCGGATGGGCTTCACGGTGCAGCCCCGGGGGGCTTGAAACCCGTCCGCGCGACCGTTGGGCAGCCCGTTATTGCGCTTCCCGGCTCCCCCGCCGTCCCCGCCCCCGTTCTGAACCGCCCCGTTACTCAATCTGCCCCGGGTCGCCACCTCACGGACCCCGCACAGCTGCTGGAAGCTCGCGACCTGTTCTGGGTCCCGTAAACGGTGCACGAGGCGCACAAACCCCGCTTTCATCCCGCCTGACATGTCCGTCAGATAAACAAACCCGAATGCGTTGTGGGAACGAAGTGAATATGGAAGAACTAAACCATTTCCGGTGTTTCCGTGCGGAGGAGAGCGGACATTAAACACGAACGCTTGACTTTATTAACGTCCGCTGCTTTACCCGCCCTCACAACCCACTGGGATAACGCCTGATCACGCGCTTGTCGAGATCTCGCGATATTTTATGGACGCGACTCGAAACGCTTCGTCAGATTATATAGACGGTTGTTGACTAGTTCTCGGCTTATCAGAGGGCAATCGAGTTATCGCGATATGTTGTTGGCGAATAAGAATCGACCCGCGTGCTACCTGTGAAACTGTTATTTACATTTACATTTACATTTACATTTAGTCACTTAGCAGACGCTTTTATCCAAAGCGACTTACGATAGTCGAGGAGACAATTAAGCGGTAAATAGCCGATACAACAATAGGTGAACAAGTGCTACAACAATGCTACCAAGTTACACAGAGAGAGAAGTTACAAAAGTATTTTTAAAAGTATTTTTTTTTTTTTTTGATAGAGTGAGTAGGTTAGAAATGTAGTGAGTTAGTGAGTTAGGTGTAGCCGGAAAAGATGAGTTTTTAGGTGTTTTTTGAAGGTGTTTATTTATTTTAGTTTTTATTTAAATTAGTATTTATGTTTACATTTTTTAGAAAGATTGTTAATACGTTTGGGTAAAAATGACTGTTAACTTGATAATAAATAATAAAATAAATAAATAAATACATTTTTGTATTAACGTACTAGCTACAGGTCATTTCACATAGGACGAATTAAGTGGTCCCGATGATAACTTTGTGTTAAACCTGAAATGTAAATAAATATTTACATGACAGTGTTTGTCTCAATAAATGATGTAAACATGTGTTGTGACGCACAGCGACACCTGGAGGATAAACTGGAGTATTGCGCAACATGACAAACACTATTAATGATGGAGAACATCACTGCCATCCTGAAACTATTGAGCATTTATTATTCTTTAATCCTGTTGTATCACAGGTTTGAAAATTTGTTGTGAGTATTTTTGTAAACTGAAAGTTAACTTAATTATTTATTATCAAACCTTATTATTATTATTATGATGGGGAAATATCATAAACATTATTCTAAGTGGAGTAAAATATATCTTCCTTAGTTTAATTCTGCCATTGACACCAAAGACAAGTAACCCCTCTCTGAATTCTATACAAATATATATGTATGTCTTTTTCTTTTTAGTGTCTATTTCTTGTTGTCCTGGTTTGTTATTGTATTGTGGTTGTGATGTTTTTATGTGTGTATTTTGTAAAGTAAATTCTTTGATGTTCCCTGTTTGATTTTGCTGTTATAGCTTATACAAATGACTACATTCATTTAAACAAATAAAGATAAACGACTAAAACAAGTAAAACTTTTTTATTTCATTTGATTGCGGTGCCTGAAAATATACGTATTTCTCTTTTTTTTTTGCTACTTTAATATATTTTGGCAAAATAGCAATGATTTCTCCGAGGAATATTGTTTCCTTTAAAAAAAATAGCTTAATTTGAAAATAAACTGAGTGTCCTTGTGTTTTCTTTGAAATGTCCAAAGGAAAATTGAGCTTTCAGAAAATGACATTCAGGTATTAAAAACTAAATAACATTTCTTACAAATGTGCACTAACACACACGCATGAAATATTCATAGGCAGAGTACCATCATCATTATATAACGTACCGGAATGTGTTTGCACTACTTTTCCTGTTAAAAAACCAAAGTGACAGGAGAAACAGGATAATCTGAGGTTCTGTGTGGGAGCAAAATGAGATTCTACAGCACACTTGGCATTTTACCTTCACTCACAACAGAATGAAAGCCGAATGAACACATGCTCTGAATGTAGGCCATCCATATGAGATTTTCGGACACCCACACAGTCAAGGGTTTGGACCAGATTTAAAGGTTATAGAGCTATTAAACTAACACATGTAACCTAGTTTGTAAAACTTTGTAAACGTTTTAAATGCATCAAAGATGTCAGTAGAGGGTAAACCAGTCTAATAAAATGTATATGAAAGTGAATGAAAGAAAAACATTTTGATGATTTTAAGAATTCATAGTCTTAACACAAGAGGGCAGTACAGAAGCAGTTTTATATAACAGTGTCTGTCATGTGAGCTTCTATTTGACAGCCAGTATGCAAAGTTAATAATAAATAAATAAAAATTGTTAAATAACATTTGTAAACCTTATAGGATCTTTTTATAAGCAAAATACACTTTTTTTTTAGAAACCCTGTTTAAGCCAACCAACCAACATATCGGTTTGGTTATATTCCTTTTTTCCTTCAAACATTTTTCTTTCTGTCTTTTTTTATGGTATGAAAATCTCAGTTAATGCTAATCCCATCTGAGGCCAGACCAAACCACTAGTTCAACATCAGTAGCCACTTACATAAAAAGGTCAATATCACAGCAATAAAGCTTAGTTAAACATCAGCATCACTCCATCCTTGGACACTGACAATTGTTAACATTTCCTTTCAACACAACAGCCCCAAGGTGCATGGCTTTTGTTTGCCTTATTATCCCTGAAAACAGTTCTTTGTATCATATCTTACTCGAGCAAAATCATGAGACAGAACGTCTGTTTACATTAATAAAGCAAGGCAGTGATTGCAAGATGATATTTCTTCTTCCGTTAGGAAAATACACCCTGATATTGACAGACAACCCGGCTGTCACGAAACGGCAGAGCCCAACCTTAACAGCAAATTGCACAAGCACACAAACGTACACAAACCCAAATCTTCTTCTTCTCGCTGCCATATTGGCTCCTGTGTAAATCAAAGACTGACGTTTCCCTGCATGCACAGACTAATATTTCACCCTTTCTCATCCAAATGGTAAAGAAGTACAGAAGCTCCATGATCAGGAGTCAGGGTGTGACAGCTCCCCAGGCCACAGATGCAAGTGCTAGGGGAGGACGAGTACGGCAGCAGCTTGTACTGCTGGAACTCCTGGAGCCCGAAGTTCGAGGAACGACACTGGGTCAGCACCACCTTTAACCTCTTCCTGCTGGGTGACATAATTCGTCTTGTCTCCGTCTCCTGCTCATCGTCGTCATCTTTCTGTTTCTCCCTCTCTCTCTGGAGCTCGTCCAGGTGGATCTTGCGGAGCAGGTTGTTGATAAGGACGGAGCGGCGGAGGTAGGCCTCTGGGTCGTCTAGGAAACGCAGCTTCTGCAGAGATAGACGCAAGATGCAGCTGCGCTCCTCACGCAGGATCAGGTGCTGAGAAGAGATGGACAGGTAAAGGGTATGGAGAAAAGATATAACTGTGACATGAGCAACAACATTGTGAATTTAAAATAATGCTATTTCTATTTATTCTAAATGATATCCTCATTGGATGTTGTGTACTGATAAATAAGATGCTCACTTTTTGTAAATACCCTTGTAGGCTTCCCTGAACATCCTCCTCTTCCGCATATTTTCTCTTGAAATAGGCGACTTTCGACGTTGTTGACTGCTCTTAAAGCGCTTTTAAAGGAAAGATCCTGCAGTCAAACACACAATGAACGTTATGGCAGTACTTACTATAATACAAAACGGTATAGTGTCCTAAAGGCCGGTCATGGATAAAATGGATTAGGGTAGACTAAAGAGTCATTGTGTTATGTAACAAAGTCTGTATCTGTCTGTGTGCAATTACCTGAGGAGAGTTTTACGCAGACACACCTAGACACCTCTGTGACAAATCCTCTATTCACCTGGGGCTTTTTCCTCTGGCTCACACTCATTGCCTAATGGTTTCTAATCAGACGGAGAAAGAAGGGTGTTGAGAATATTGTTAAAGCATGTGTTCAACAAAAAGCTCACATTTCCACTTTCTTTATTATGCCAGGTCATTGTAATTTCAATCTTTTGTATATAGATATCGCAGTGCAACTTTATGCTTTATGGGAGAAAATACACAATTAAGTCCTGTTGCATTTATAAATGTAAAGAAGAAAGCTTCGCAATGTATATATTAACAAATGGTTATGTTTTTGCAGTTGTCGTGCAAAAAATTCTCAATCCTAAGGAAAATGATTCACTTACACTCTGGGTAAAAATAATGCAAACTGGGCAAACCCAACGTTATTTTCTACCAAGCTTGTTGGGTTAGATCTTTGACCCAAAATGCTGGGTTGTTAAATGTAACCCAACTTTTGATAAACATCACTTCATTGCTGGTTAAAAAGAAACCTGAAATGGTTGTAAAATAATGATAAAAATCACAGAGAATGATGACAGGCAACAATCAGAAGAAGAAGATTTATTAATAAGAAAGAACATAAACATAAGAAATTCATAGTGCTAAATGAACAATGAAACAGCATTGAAAACATGACATTCAGTTTATAAATGAATCAAAGCAGCATCATAAAATATATTAACATAATAAAACAGTATTGTCACGTTATAGGAAGTCATAATGTAATCTAATAGCTCACCCTTCACTCCCTTGTCTTTTCAAACCTGTATGAATTTCCATTCTCAGCACAAACACAAGATATTATTAAGAATGGTAAATGAACAGCAGTTCAATTCTAAATTCACAAAAACACAGAAAGTGCCAGTTCCCGACATTCTTCAAAATATCTTCTTTTATGTTATGCAATCTCAAACGGGTCTCAAATGACAGAGGTGAGTGAAAGACGACAGGACTTCATTGTTGTGTGACACAATCCTTATAATAATGAATATAATAATGAATCATTTCATTGTACTACATACTTAAAAAAAAAAAAAAACTAAACAACACACAAACATGCAAGACCCTCTGCACTAAATGCATAAGGTCACTGCTCGTTTTAAGAAGATCCAATGGAGACGTATGCGTCAATCAACAGGTTGATGGGCTGTCAACACAACCCTGCGCGCGCCCGTGGGCGGGTGATGAAGTGTGGGCTGCGCTGGAGAGGGAGACATCTCAGCCAACACAGTATTTATCCACTCAGTCTCAAGGAAAACAACACACATATGCAAAACAAACACATTGAAACAAGCACAACTAATATATAAAGAAAAAGGGTCATCAAATACTATTGCATTATGCATTTTCCAAAAATGCGGTGTGATAAAAAATCATATTTTGCAACGCCTTTAACGCATACAAAACGGAATCAAGAATAAAAAGGTTAAAATTACCGCACCTTATTTATAAAGATCCACATTGACAGTCCACAGATCACAGGCGCGCTCGTCTCATATTGTGCCGCACGTCGCCGCTTTCAGCTCGGCAAGAGCCTTGACGCTTCGCCCCCAGATGCCGAAGACTCGCTTTACATGTAATCCCTGTAGTATTCGCCTCACTCTCTGCTCTTAAAATATCCCCTTTATGTGCAGCGAGCAATAACAGACTACTGAGCCCACGATTGGTCGACGCAGAAACAGATGTTTCCTGTTGCTAGGAGAGTCACTAGGCAATGATGACGCTCCAGCATCAAACTCCATTCTTCTCGCATCCTCTGCTGCTGTTTCCTCTCTGGTGTACACCTATTTCATTTCTATTTTACCTTTTAATGGAGTCTTTGGATTTAGACTCATTGATCTCTGCTGAAATGAATGGGGATGGTATTAATGGATGCTGATGTTGGGTTCTTTTGGATAATAGGTCTTTTATCCAAAAGATACTATGTAGTCTTATGGTTCTTAATGGATAATGGCACTAACATGTTACATAAAGGCATTTAATGCTGGTTTTAGCCCTGTAATGGAAAACATTCGAATTTGTATATCGTTTTACAGCAAGGTGTGCAAATGTGTCACCGTGCTAATCAATTCTTTGTACATTTGCATTTATTCATTTAGCAGACGCTTTTATGAAAAAAGTGAGTTTCAAGTATTTTGGAGTTGCCAAACATCACTGCAGAGAAAACGGGCACTGGGATTCAAACCCACAACCTTCTGCTTGCAAGTCCAACTCTCAAACTGACCGGCCCGACCCAACCGAAGTAGTATTCACTTTCAGTACCCTGTGAAAAAATGTGACACATTAATAGCTCTTAAACCGTAGTATCCCTCACATCTCCGAGTCTAATTATCCCCCCGGAGCATTCCACTCCCTTAAGTACACGGTAGAGGCTGGGAAAAATAACACACACAATCTTCTGGCAAACACTTTCAGACACACCGTCAGTCTGATCCAGGCAGTCCGATCACCAGATGAGCGATCATATGGTGACGGGTTACAGTCAATTGTTCGTTCTTTGTCATCTCCAAGATTGTCTGAGTCACTGGTGCACAGTTACACCGTTTACCATTACAAATAAAAACAATACAACATGGCCGCTGTCATCTACTAGATATATCTTTAATGACCGACAAAAATATATGCATTTATCTTCGAAAACCACTTTGCACTTGAAAGCATGCAGAACAGGCACTATTGATTCGAACACGCCGCCAGATCATGCATGCGTAATGTTCCAGAGTTCTCCATGCTAATCTCTAATATCACCGGCTATAAATAAAAATTCCCTATAAGGTTGACAGGCACTTTAAATGCATAACATCATTAAAGACATGCGATACAAGAGGCTGGTGTTATACCACATGTAGACAGTGTTTAGATGTCAAGAAAACAATTCCGGACTTGCAACTGGATTTGAACACACTTACGTATCTGTGTTGTGTGACCAGACAATTAATAAAGATTGATGACATTTTTAGCAACAATTACTCATTATTCATAAACTGTAGACTTCTGTAGATATGTATGATAATTTGTTAATTTCTTCTGTCATTAGGAGAGTGTCTGGAAGTGATCCAGAAATCTTTTGTTTACCACTCTGTAATGTTTGACTGCACCATGTTCTTTTAAACATGTAATAATGTTTTATAACGATCAGTAAAATAAAATGAAAGAAAGGGCACATGTTAAGCAAACAGATCTTTGCTCTTAAAATGTTTGGTCTTTTAAAAACTCGACGTGAGTCTTATCATGTCTCCTAAAAACCTCTTAGGAAAGGCTTTTAATTAGGTTAAACCAAACTTCCATTCTTGAAATCGCTAGGTGACAATTACAGACGATAAAGTGTTTTGATTGGTTGCCGAGAGGGGTTGAAGCAAGACGTTTGTTTATTACATCATGAGGTCATTTCCTGGATACCAGATAAGGGATGGTATCAGGTTCTCCTAAGAAAAGGCGTCTGTTCTTTGTGGGGTTTTTTTACGTGCTCACGGTATTTTCGCAATCTCACGACTCTAGTCTAACATGATCCTGTAAAAATTGAATCTCAAGGGTGAATTTGGCCTCATTTTATGTTGTACGCTATCTTCTCCCCAGAGGAATATCCTCCTGGTCCAAAGCGGTAAAGTATATTTCTATCAAATGGAATCATAAATTAAGTTCTCTCTAAGCCTCAAGAAGGGTGTGCCAACGGCAGACCTGCTGGTTTCCACTTTCTTTCATGTCCTGCCAGTGAAGAAGTTCTTCTTCTCCGCTACTATTCTGGCCCAGAGCCACCCAGCCAATCATCTCCTTGCGTTTCATGTTCTTTCGATTGTATATGGACACCATTAATGTGACATCAGAGAGCTGGAAGAGCGCCACCTGGAAGACGAAGGTCTCCTTGAAAACGGGGTTTGGCTGACTGCGTCGGATGGATGTCTTGCAGCGAGATATCTCTTGTCCCGTAGAGTTCAACAGCGTGAGCTTACCAAATGTATCTACAAAGAAAGACAGATTATAAAATGTAAGTCATGTTGTGGGCTCAATTTTTAAAGTGACAGTTCAGCCAAAAATAAAAAGTCTGTCATAATTAACTCACTCCTGTATGACTTATTTCTGCAGAACACAAAAGAATATATTTTGAAGAAAGCTGGTAACTGAACCGCAGGGGCACACATTCATCTCTATTGTAGGGACATAAAACCAATGCAATTGAATGGGTTGCCAGTTTCCTACATTTTTCAAAATATCTTCTTTTTTTACTTCGAAAGGACATGACTTTTTCCCTACAGAACGCAAGAGGACATATTTCGAAAAAAGTTGGTAAATGAACAGAAGTGGCACACATTTGCTTCTATTATATGGGGACACAAAAAACAATGCTAGTGAATGGCATGTCAGTTCCCGACATTCTTCATCTAAATATCATATTTGTGTTTTGCAGACGAAAGAAAGTCATTCAGGTACTTAGAGTTTACTGTAACTCTCCAAATGTAAATCTGTAAATGTAAACCAGCATAACACAACAAAATATTTAGTTATTCTTTAGAAAATCCATTACTTCACCCTGCTCTTGTTTGTATTGATCTGTGCGTGCATGTGTGTGGTTTTATCTAGGGGTGACTCATCCGGCTGACGTGAGCGGAGTGGGAAAGAGAATATGGTGATCTTCAATTGATTAAATGCCCTGTATGGCATCATTGTAAAATGTGACTCTGCGACAGATTGGAACTCCTGGGAACTAAACGATGGCCCCAAGCCTGACTCTCGACGACTGCTTAAATGTGTTAGAATGACATACTCAAAGTTTCTTTTTAACGTTATTATGTAGAAAGGATTTGTTATGGTACATCTCCTCTGAATCAATATCAGACAGCTTTATAGAAGGGTTATTTGCACTAGAGTGGTTCTTAATGATGGCTTCAAATGTGCTTTTAGACCTGATGTTCTGTATGTGTGTTTACCTGGAGGTCTGTTGAGCGCAAAGTTACGGAAGTGGCTGCCTTTAATGATCTCTACAGACAGACGTCCTGTGGTGGCATTATATGATAAACCCAACAGCAGCTCTGGATTACCACCATGGGAGACAGACTGAGTTGAGGAAGCGCTTTCGCTCGGTGTACTGAAGGACATTTCTGAGTCTAGTGTCTGCAGAAAAGAGAGGGGGTAGAAACGGAAAACTAGTTAATTCATTATAAATGTATTTTAGTTTGATTTATCTGAAATTAAAATATATAATTCTTTAACAAAAATGTTATCATTGTTTATGCTCCCTCCAGTTATTTCAAACCTGTGTGTTTATGTGCAGCAATTACAAAAGAAGATATCTTAAAGCATGTTGGTAACTGACACCCTTTCATTGGTTTTGCTTCCATACAAAAGTAGTGAGTAGGGGCCAGTCAATCACAAACATACTTTAAAATATATTCTTTTGTGTTCTTCAGAACAAAGTCATATTTGAAGTTTTCCATTAGACAACTGAAGTCACACAGCGACACAAAACACACCTTCATATTACTGCGAGGTTCAAGCACCAGCGTGATGTCAAGCTGCTCTGTATGTCTCAGTCTGTTCAGCCTGTACAAGGCCTCTCCCATCATCCTATATCTGTTCATCTTTCCCAGTGCGTACAGACGAAATCTGAGAACAGAAGAACCCAAATCTCCTGGTTCTAGATGCGAGAACCGGAAGGTCTCCTCGAAGCTCGGGGTGGATCCTTTCTGTACGGCCGTCTTGTGCCGCTGACGTTTCCCTGGCAACAAAACCACGCGCACCTGCCAGGAATCCATGCCGCTCCGTGTCTTGTCCGGAATGCCTTGAGCTGTTACCACGGTGACCAGGAGCCTGTGGGTGTCAGCCCGGTAGTCGAGGGCAATGATGAGGTCACCGCATTTGGAAATGTGGTGAGGAGAAGCGCTCAGAGGGTGGGATGGAGATTGCTCATGCTATTGGAATGCAAAGAGTATATATTCACCGAATGAGCGTAGATGCTAAAATGCATTTGAATTGAATAGAAAAGTATTGCCAATTAATCCGCCAAAACTGCTACATGTCATTCAATATGCATATACTATAATGATTACAGTAAGAATGCTTAACTTGCTGTAAATCGATAATGTAAATAATCGACAGAAACTTAAGCAATGATCTTTAAGTGCAGACCCACACATTACACACCTCAGGGCTCCATGCAGAATCTGTAGCCTCGGTGATGTCAAAACCATAATTGTCCATTGCCAGACTTCTATTAGGTGTTTGCCGCCCCGCGCTGCTCATCCGACTGCCTTCATCTCTAGGTAAGGCCTCCAGACCATCGGCCGTGTCCTCAGAGCCGACAGAGATCTGCTCAGCCATAAGAGAGAGCGGGTCTGTCGGGGTTTGGCGCTCGGGTAAAGGACTCTGCGATAGGGGATCTCTCGGCTCTGATCGTACACGCCGCCTGGACGAAAGAGGATCTTGAAACCCTTGAGCACTGATTCTGTCAGTTTCTATGAAAAGAGTGAGAAAAAATTTAAATAGAACCAACCATTCATATTTTCCATCAACTTACATTCATGAATTTAAAGCTCTGCCATAAACACACACATGGGTAAAGGACAAACACATGTAAAACACACATAAAAAACATAATTTCATTGACACATAATGTCATGATTGTAGAACAGGGCTCTTTGACCGGTCAGACTCCATGCGGCTGAAAGTCGACGGATGATAATGATAGTAATTTAAAGCTTTGAGTGCTTGATCTACATGACTCTTCGAATTTCACTGAATGGAATCTCTTTTATGGAACAAACTGTTCTACTCCACAGCGGCAGCTAATTAAGCACAGACAGGTCCGCTCACTCTCTTACCATGGCAACCGGAGAGACGCTTTACCATGGCAACTGATACTCTGAGTCATATTTCGGGAAATGTTTCTTCATACAGGAAGAATTCATAGACACGTGCCACCAAATTTGAGTGCACAAATCAGGCAATAGAACTCACCGTAAATTAGAGTTGTTGAATATGTATTAGAGTAATATTAGGCAGTCAAATGAAAAAACGAGCAATAAATTAAATGTGACCTATTAAGTTCGCTATGATTTGAATCTTGGACATGGTCTTACTCAGTTAATATTTAAGATGTCAATGTTATATACAGAATGTTCCTTGCATTGTGTAGAATGATTTTATGCATAAAAAAGTAAAGCACACAAAAGCTGGGTTTCGCTGTTTTTTTTTTTTTAATCTGGACTAATTCCTTAAGGTTGCCAACATTCTTTAAAATATCTTCTTTTGTGTCATATAGGTTAAAAAATAAGAAGGTAAGGAAATGATGATAGAACTTTTATCTTGGGGTAAACTAGACCTTAAACCTTACAACCTCTTGGAAACTCCTGAACATTGTCATGTTTGGTTTTGAAGCATGTTGACTTTCAAAACCGCAACTCTGACCTCATGTCAAGGATGTCTTCAAAGGATGTTTAAATATTTAAAGTGCAGGAGTTACATGTAGCTTTCATCCATATCATGCATTCATAAGTATGGATGTTCATATATAAATATTTGAGTGAAGAACAAGAGTGGAGGAACAGCATGTTTGTGCGTGCGTGTGTACCTTCACAGTCGGACGGCTCTGTGCTTCCTTCCTCCTGGTCAGAAAGCAGGCGTTTAAATTTGTGTTTTTCTCCCACTGCGCCCTGGGTGTCGAGGTCCATGACTCCAGAGTGAAAGCTTTGTGAGCGAGACACCGACATTTCAAACTTCTTTGCCAGTTCATCGTCGCTGTCCGATGAACTGGAAACCTCGCGGTCATCTCCGTAGCTATTCACTGCACAAAACACAATTCAATAGATGACAATTGAGCTTGAATCAAAACATACAAATGTGTTGCAGGTGATTTCTAGGTGGTTTTATCTGTAGGTCTGTTTTTTATTCTGCTGTTGATATTCTCTCTCATGGAGAAAATCTCTTAATGTAATATTTTCCCACCTGTTTTGTGTACATTTAGGGCAATTGTGAATCCAATTTCTTAAATAAATGCAAGCATTTGTTTCCATTCTTTATTCTTTGGACTTAACAAATTCTATTATGTCAAATTGCTTAAACCTTCAAACACGGTTAATAATCACAAAAATGATTAATATACTAACTTAATAAAATCTTTGTAAAACAATGAATAAATTTTTTCAGGTGAAAAATATTAAAATAATATATTTAAAATCCCAGAGATAAAAACTATGAAATTTAAAAGAACATTTAGGTTGCAGTGAAAAAACATAATTTATTTAACAAATATATATTTGTAATATACACCCATATTCTTATAAATCACCACAAATTTTAATTAATCCGATTTACTTATGCTACTTTACTTATGATTCACTTAAAAAATTATTGTGTTGTCTGTTTTGTTGAAGAAAGTCATACAGGTTTGAAATATTAACATATTTGTAATTTCTGGAACTATAATAAGATATTACTTTAATAATACAATAAAGGAAAAGGAAAAGTTTTATTAATGTTTGCCAAACCAAAAGGCATTTATAAAACAGAACTGAATTTTATGAAAACTCAATAAGTCCTAGTTAGATAAAACACAACATACGAGCTGCTTTGAACCTGTTAACAATTGAGCAAAGTGCAGTAAAGAAAAGTAGAATTTTTTAATGGAAAGAGTGAGGATGTGGGGAAAGAGATTTTTAGTGGGTCAAGTGTATACAGAAAAGACAAATTTTTTGCTCGTTTTTGAAGATGGAAACAGAGAGGGACTGATCCAGAGAAGGTGATTGAGAGCAATTTCTTACCATTAATGTACGGCACCACCAGAGTCACTCATTAGCTGAGTGCAGGGATCTAGAATGTATCAAGTGTATCAGCGAGTGAAGGTAGGGGGTTGCTGAACCTATGGTGGTCTTGTAGGCTATGTACAGAGCTTTAAATTCAATGAGAGCGGTTATAAGGGGGCCGATGTAACCTGACGAAGAGAGGTGTGACGTGCGCTCTTTTTCACAAGGTTCAGCTGTAGGTGGTGGTCATTCATCCAGAGCAAGATGTAATCATCTTCAGGATGGAACAAAGAGTACAGCTGCTTGTCTTCTGCAAATGATGTCATGTAAAAATCCAAATGATGTCATGTAGATCAAGAAAGGCAGCGGCCCAAGTACTTGGCTCTGAGGTACATCGGGGTTTTGAGATGTTGCGATTCCAGGACTTCAACTCTCAAATATACCCTAGAGGACCTACCTGATGGGTAAGACTGGATCCACTGTAGTGTTGGAGACGCCCATGGTCTTAGTTTTGAAAGAATAATGCAATTGTTAACAGGTTCAAAGCAGCTGAAAGATCCATCAGAATGAAAACCAATGACTTAGAGGCTGCCCTTGTCAGTCCAAGGTCTTCGACAACTGAAAGGAGCGTGGTATCAGTGGAAAGCTCACTTTTGAAGCCTGACTGGTTGCTATCCAGGAGGTTGTTCTTAGTAGGGAAGTAGGAGATTTGGTCCAAGAAGACATGCTCAATAGTTTTGCCAATGTTGGGCAGGAGAGATACCGTACTGTAGTTCTACAGAAGTGCAGGATTAAGAGTGGTTTTCTTCCCATGCAAAATCATCCGCTGCCCAGTCTGAGTGGGGGTGGGTGGAGAGAGAAGAGCCAGGAAGTCTTTGAAGAGTCAGGTAAGCTTTAAATTCTAGCATGGTATAACTGAGTCTTAGCTGATGAGACATCCACAGAGAAAGAAGAAAGCAGAGACTCATAGAGAAAGAGGTAGGTAAGACTTATGCCACTTTCTCTCAGCGGACCTGAGCCTGGATCTGTGTTCCTGGAGTACATCAGATGGCCATGAGTTGAGGGGGTACCATGGGCTGGTTGAGATCTGAGTGGGAACAAACTGTCTTAATAGGATGTTAGTTTGGAGCATTAAGAGTCAAGGGCACTGTTTAATAAAGCAAAGCTTTTTAGCTGGGAGGGAACGAGACACCAGAGGACAGGGTGAGGGGAGAGCGCCCCGTTGCTTCGGAACGTTACAACGAGCAAAGAGGTGTTGTGCCTGGTGAGGTCGGATCGAGATCTTAAGTAGTAATACAAAAATAACAATGGCTAAAGCAAGAGACATTTATAAAACAGAACTGAATTTTAAGATATCACAAAGCAAAACATTTATTTTTCTAGCATATTTCACCATAGTAGTTCCATTAATTATATTGGAGTGTATGTAGCATGGCACATGTGCACCTTACCATCGTAAAGCAGCCTATTAGACTTTTTATGTCTTTCGTTCCTGGCATGTATGCACTACCATTTATTTTGCCGAGTGTTCAGCACATCCTTCACTTATACATTAAATCAGTATTTATGCAGTAAGCGCCATCGGGGTTTCTTATGGTTAACTGCTCCTTAAACTGTATGTAGATGCTTAGTGCATTCCAAAAGGCATAAATGATTCCTACGCAGGGTACTTTGAAAGGATAACGGATATGGTGGTCATTTTAAAATGACACAGTTTAGTATAAATTAATTTCTTTTTATTTGTGCATTGTAAATGGTAGACGGGAAGTGTATGAATGTGTTTTGCTGTAATCAATAATCACAATTCATGAAAATAATATAAAAAATTTGATGTGTAATGTTTTGACCTTGCTAGTTTAAACAGAGAGAGCAAAGACAGATGTACTTGTTTCTTTACTGAACACAAAGATTGTGTTTCTTTTTTTATCTTTCTAAGGTTGTACTACATAACCATGGCAACAGCTTACTGCCAGTGCACATATTGATTGATAAGAAATAGGCTCCCACCCATTTTAAAGCCGTTTCAGAGTGTTTCTAGCTCAGCCTGAGAAATGTTTCCATTCAAGCATTTAGGAAATGTATTACATCTTTTAGATGTATACACATTTATAAAGATTCCAATATATTATTAGTATTAAAAGCAGAATTTAAAAGCATTTCACCAACTAAAGCTCAAGATCAGAGAGGTGTGTGTTTAAACTGTGTTTGTACAGTGTATTTGTGTGTAAATTTAATTCCTCTGTTGTTTGTTTAAGAAGGCTGGGTGTTTTCAGTTTACTGACCATATTAAATACATAACAGCAAACAGACTTTTATTAAATATTATTTGAGTGGGTGACATAAATATACCATGAATGTGTCCTATTGTGTGAACGCAAAAATATTGCTTGCTGTTTCCAGCTATTCTTCTCGTCATTTTATCATTAATAAAATAATTTTGCTATGTCACATACAAGAACACATGTACAGGTTGAAAAATAGTCCGTTTTGACTAATTGTAAACAGTAAGATACCTCTTGCATTTGTGAAGAAAACACAAATTATGTCGAAACTAAATAAAAAAGATTTTAAAATTTAAAATCTGTTCTTTTGTGTTCTGTAGTCATGCAGATTTAAAAGGACAAGAGGGGGACTAAGGTATGACACCGTTTTCGTTTTGGGCTGAACTATTCCAATAAACCAGTTATCTTGTTTTTTCTCTTCTTCTGTCTCCTAAGAAATTAAGGTGAAAAATCTGAGACTAAGTAAATAAAACTCTATCAACTCATAGTGACTATCAACCATTATCTTGTTAGCATAAAGTTTTCCTCTGGGAGACTACCTTCTGAATTGAATTCTGACCTTAATCTTACCAGAATTGGAACATCGTGAAGATAAGCTTCTCCTGCTCTCCACCTCATCAAGTTCTTCTTTGATAGGTGTGAGATGTTCACCTGCCTGTCTGGAATCAAGCTTGCAGCCCAACCCACGCAATTCCAGCTGAGCTTGAAGCGCATCTAGCTTCTCCTGTGAATCCATGCTGGAAACATCTACTTCATACCCATTAACATCAACAGAGTCCACCACTGACCTCTCACCATCCCTTGAGACCTCAAGGTCAACAGTTCTGTTTTGACCAATGCTGCGGAAGCTATTTGAGATGGCATCTGAAACCTGAGCGAACCATGCAGAGAAAGATGGAATTCCTGATTTAGGAACATCCTCCATTCTAGAAGTTGCCAGAACAGCACCTATCAAACAAAATTAATCTCTACAACATCTTCAACATAACATAATCCTTGAGTCGCGTCGGTTCAACAGCTTTTAAATGTGAGCCGGGTTTGTAGCCTATTCAGTACCTCGCGTAGGATGTTCAGACCTTCCAAATGTTTGCTAAGGGAGACGCTTTTAAAATACCATAGCAGAACACTTCCTCCAACATACACTGTGTGATGTGTGCATGTCTGTGTTTGTGTGTTGTGCAAATGCTGTGTAGTTTCACAGGTGCAGTGCTGACTCATGTGAGTCATAACATGTGTTTGCCAAAAATTTGAAAATGGTACAAACCAGAGAACACACAGATGCGTGTTTATAGCTTAGTGTATATGACCATCCGGAATTCTTGATTCTGATTGGTCTTTCACAGTATTTAAATATGCCAAATATCATGATGCAATTGATTTTCTGAACAAATCCCCCCATAAACTTATGTATAACTTTTTTGTGTACGATTTGTAACACAGAGTAATTTAATTAAATTGCAAATTTTTACTTAAACTGAACAAAACTCTTTTCAGTCATCATCTACTCAACTTCTTGTCATTTTACACCTTTGTGACTATCTTTCTTCCGCAGAACACAAAAGAAGATATTTTGAAGAATGCAGGTGCCACCATACAAACACCCTTCAAAATATCTTCATCTGTGTTCTGTAAGTCAAAGGTCTGACATAAAAAATGGTTAAGAAAATGATGTCATGTTTGAGTGAAGTATCACTTTAATTTGCATTTACAAAACAAAGTAAAGCAATTGGCATAAAATTACACTCACTTACCCAGTCCCTGATGTATCCCAGCACGATCTTTTCGCTTGCGGCGAGTGTATTGCTCCAGACAGGGCAGACCTCCCACACGGGCGAAACAGAGTTTCTTATTGATGAAGAGGAAGAGTATGGCCAGCAAAACTACACAGATGCCCACTGCTGACAGAAAGCCAACCGCCTCAGGAGTGACTGGCAATGAAAAACACAGATATACATTGTTCAAAAAACACAAATACACAATTTTATTACATTCATTTTGTGATACTGTTGTAATACATACAGATATGCTAACCCTACTTTGTTGAATTTACACTTCAAATAAATCTAAATACATTACTGGTTCTCTGCACTGATTCTGTCTCGAGAATACTGATTCCGTAAAATCATATATGATCTTACAGAATATTGTGCACATATGATACATCAAAGGTTCTTGTGAACATCACAAGTGTAAAATGGTAAAATGAACCATTAATGTTCACAAGAGTATTTTTCAAGTCTAAGAGAGCAGGCTCTTCTGAACATCTGAGAGTATTAACATGTTTGTGTGTGTGTGTGTGTGTGTGTGTGTGTGTGTGTGTGTGTGTGTGTGTGTGTGTGTGTGTGTGTGTGTGTGTGTGTGTGTGTGTGTGTTTAAAGAGCTCTGCACTATTATACTAAGCATTCTAAACACACATGGGTATGTATGTATTCCATATTAAAAAAACCGGCTGAGCATGATCTCAACACTCTTCTGCATGTGTATGTGAGAACAAAATGACCCTGTGAGCACAGAAACACACACACTAACTCATGTCCACATGGACCTCTGTGCTGCATGAGCCGATAGTTTCCTTGGAAACAGCTCAAGCATTCTGCAAGGAGTGATGATGTTGTGTATGGCTTTCGAAAATATAAAAACAAAAAAGTTTACGTTGTCATGGAGTTGCTGTTCTTCAGTACACATACTGCTTTAAATAGCCAAAAACAACATTTAGCCAACAGTATTGTACTTGATCAGCAAACATAAAGGACAATTATAGTAAGAACCTGTAATGAGTTTGAAATAGTCTTGTCAGAATCTAATGCATTTACAGACTTTGAAAATGGTTAATCTACGATAGCACCCAAACATCTGGTAGACGTCTAATTGTTGTGTGCATTTTCATCTGCAAGAGACACCGGTGCAATCTGTTATCCATATATATTTACAATATTTTTTCAAGTCTGGAAAAAGGTGGGGAAAGTTTCAGCTCAAATTATTAATGATGATTTTGATCGTTTAGCCAAGAAATGACCTCCTTTAAGTAAACCAAAAGGCCCACAGCTAGAATCCCACCCAGCAAATCCACCATATCCACATATTCCTAAAAAAACCTGTACATCTCCACGGAATCAGACATATAAGGTCTCCATCTACTGGTCATTAACTTGAACTGTTGTCTGCTCTATAGTGTACACTACAGTACATTTACATTTTTTTCAGTTGGCAGACCCTTTTATCCAAAGAGAATTACAAGTATTATGCAGTGGCCTATTATAACTGCAGAGCTAAAAGGGGTGAGGTGTCTTGCTCAAGGACACTTCAGTCATTGCCTGCTTGGCACTAGGATTCAAACCTGCAACCTTCTGCTAACAAGTCCAACTCTCTAACCCTTGAATAGAGAGTTACCCAGTTTTGCAAACACATTTTGTTTAACAACACTAAAACAATTAAGAAATGCATTATACAAATATGTCCAATTTTACATAGTGGTTAGCTTACCTCTAATTTTAAAGCAAACGTCTTACATATTCCCTCTCTTTTTCTGTTTCTAACATTCCTTTTTATTAGTTCATTGGTTTCAGGATGTCCCGACTCCTAATTTCTTAAGAAATTTCCTGTTTGGCTTTAACTGCCTTCCTGACTGTGCTGCTCCCAAAAACAAACCGATGACAAGTTCGCACTAGGCCTTTATTTTACCATAAGCATTAAGTAAATGTGTAATTGATGTAAATGAAAAATATTCCTTATTAAAATGTTTGTAATTAATCAATTGAATCTTTCCTTCCACAAAGATGGGAAATATAAGATGCTAGTGACCAGGGCTTCATGGAAACTATAAAACATAAAGAAAGAGTCTTGAACAGACTTTGAGATATTACACATATACACCGTCTGCACAATTATTAGGCAAGATGTATTCTTGAGGATTCAAGGAGGAGATATGTCATTAGTTTTTCATCTTTAAGGCCTTTACTGGCCAGCCATGCAGTGGAGTTCTTTGATCCATGTTGAGCGTTGTCTTGAAAGCCTTCTTGAAAGATGCAGAAGTTTTCCTATACCAGTGCTTGAAGAAAGTGTCGTTTAAAAATTGGCAGAAGGTTTGAGACTTGATTTTGAGTCTAGTTTCAACCCCGAAAAGGTCCAACTATCATCTCTCATCTCATCAGTACCCCATTTCCACCTTGTTGACGCCATTGAGTTGAAGTGGGGCTCTGTGTATGTTACTGATCCAGCCACAGGCCAGTCCATTGGGTCCGTCAAGAGTCACTCTCATCTCATCAGTTCACAAAACTTTAGAAAAATCTGTCCTCAGAAATTTCAGGCCCATTCTTCACATTTTATTTTTTTTGTCTTGTTCAGAGGTGGTCAGGTTTCAGCCTTTCTTACTTTGGCCATATTTCTGAGAACTGAATTACTCACACTTCTTAAAGGTCCAGGTAGGTTGCAGTTGTGGAATATGGCAGCACTGGAGGATAATGGGTTCCTGGTAACTTCATGTTTGATTCTCTCAAATCTTTGTTGGTTAATATGCGTCTTTTCTTCTCGACACATTTCTTGCAACCCTATTGACTTTTTGCTACAAAACGTTTGATGGTTCTGTGATCACGCCCCAATATCTTAGATATTTCAAGAGGGCTGCATCCCTGTTAAAGACTTTGATTTTTTTTTTACTTTTCAGAGTCGGTAAAGTCTTTGAGGAGAACAAACTGCCTAATAATAATGCACACCTTGATATAAAGTATTGATCTCCTTAAGCTACACCTTCCCTCATAACACAAATACACATCACCTTATATGCATTAAATCCAATAAACATTCAAGTTTATAGAGCTTGGAGTTAGAAATTATGGATATAATAATGATATGGTCAAAATATCCACTTGTCTAATAATTGTGCACACAGTGTACTCCTGACAAAACTCATTCAAGTCCAACTACTTAAAACTTTAAGACTGCTGGTCATGCTCTTTTAAAGAATCATTACATGATAGAGAAGACATTAAGCAAAAATAAAGGATTGTTCAAACTTTTGTTTCATGACTCATATAAAAGATGGGTTAGACGGAAGGTCACTGTAACAGCAAACAGAAACACTGTTAAGATTTTTACCCTTTGTAAAACATTTTCAAACTGCTACAAATCTCAGCATGTGCTCCATTCGAAGTTATTGCTTTTCTGTCTCCACCTTCAACATACAAAAACACGTCTTGAGATCATAAACCAACCTTTTTCTGACAGGTGGATAGTTCACGCTCTAATAAAGACATGAGCATGTGAAACTGTAAGACACACTGTACATAAATAAGGGCAGGACAAAACACACACACACCCATACCAACACAAACACATTCCTTCTGCTCTGCAGTGTGAAGTTTATAAACAAAATAATATCAAGAAATTAATATAAAGGTTGCGACCAAATAACTAAAGACATCCTTAAATTCTAAATATTCAATATTCTGCTCTTTCCTGTGAACCAAATAGTGAGAGATATCTAAAGTGGCAGAACAGACAAAAATCAATATTCAGTAATGAATAAGTCAACCTCAAGTTGTTCAAACTTAAAACCTTTCTTTGTGCTGTTGAGCACAAAGAAAGATATTCAGACGGATGTTAGTGACATTTCTGAAGAATATCTTCTTTTATGTTTAAAATACATTTTTTTGTGATGGTAGTCAATGGTGCATCAGAAATCTCTGTTACCAACATTCTTCTAAATATCTTTGTGTATTCAAACAAACAAACAAACAATCAATCAATCAATCATTCAATCAATCAATCAAACAAACAAACAAACAAACAAATGTATAGAGGTTGGGAAAAGCTTCTGGGAGAGTGATTTTTTATTTTTGCACTAACTTTTGCAGCATCTCTTTAATGGGATGTAAAATCTTCAAAGTCTCTGTTAGGTCATGTGAGAGATCTTGTAGAATGGTCCAGTAACTGGACATATGGAGATAATTATAGGAGATCATAATGAACAAAGTTCTAGGCCCATAAATTATTTGGAATAATTGCAAAAATATAAAAGTAAGATAGGTGACATAGGCTGATCTAATAGCATGGAAATAAACACATTTTTATAACAAATTTCTCTTAAATAAATGTGTATTTGTATCCCTGATAGCATACACATCCATCTGATGTTTGCATGTTCATCTGAAAGTAATCTGACAGATATTGTTTGCTCATCTCTGAGACATCTATCAGGTGTCTTATAGACCTATGGATGATATCTGTAAAATATTAAATATACATTAAATGTAGGCTTTGATGCATGTCGAACATCTCTTTCTAAGATGTTGTCCAGACATCTTGAAGACACCTGTGCTATGTGTGGTATGCTTTTCATCAGAATAGAAACCAGCAGATGATGAAAGGAAAAGGCTCATGACAAACAACCTTTGATTATCTTTAAAGTTTATAATCATTCTGTTTTATAATCACGTGAAGATCCACGAATGAGGATGGTTATTGCAAGCATAGATGAAGATATTTCTATTCTGTATCATTGGAGCAGCTGATACTTACTGTCGGCTGCCATGATCGCGTCACACTGAACCCGTGGACTCAATCCCACCCTATCGATCAATATCCATCAATATCATCCTCGTGATCAGCCGTGTCGGGAATAAAAGAGATCCGACTGCAGGTCTCAGCACCTAAAATCTGTGCACATCAGCTGGGAACGGAGGAACAGCCCACCGGGACCCTCTGTTACTCACACACACACATACACACACGCACGCGCACGCACGCACGCACACACACACACACACACACACACACACACGCTAATGTGTGACGAGAACGCGCAGCGCGCTCACGAGTTTCCTCCGGCGCGTTCACTGCACTCTGCAGCAGATTCATCCTCAGAGATTTTAATATTCAACAAAATATGAACAAACATATGAACATCATATTTGTGTGACGACATTTCTTTTGTGCTATTTTAAACGTAAATATTGATGATATAAATATTATAAAAATAATGTTATGTATTCCTGCATACGTCATTGAATTTTGATGAGTTCATTTGCACAATTTTAATATTGATTTTGTGCTTATATGGGGTTGTGTTTAGATTAAAATATGGTTGTGTGTTAATAAATATACTTTTTATGGAGAAAAATGAAGAGAAGCATTTATTAGTTTCATCTAATTTAACTTTTTATAAAAAAAAATTATTTTGTGAATTAAAACTTTTCTGCCAAATTTCGACATTATAGTTTCAACTATCAAAATATTCTCTTTATTTTTTTTCCTACTAATCCAAACAAGTTTTTCTTTACTTTAAAGCAACTTAACATACATTTGGTGCATGTGATTAGAATCAGAACGACAGTATTTTGTTTTTATGTTATAACCAGTAAGTCTTTACATTGCTGTCGGATGACTTTTGATTATTTTGTTGAAAATATTACAGACAATGGATTATCTAAAAATGCTGATCAAATGAACATTTACAATAGTGTCTAGACAGTACCATTGAAAACAACCATAACTTCACTTATGTTTGACCCTATAAGCAATCACTGTCATTTATGATATTCAGCACAGCTTCAAAACTGCACTTAAATTATGAAATATCATCACAATAAATGAGCGAAGGAAAGTGTTTCCACGAGTGAAGGTGATAAAACACATTGGTTACAACAGGTAATCAGAATTAAGGCATCAATAACACCTTGAGGTTCCAAAGACATGAAAACACAAATATCTTTCATGCTTTCATTCTGTGTGTATTAGCTGACACAAATACAACAAAGTGTAAAAAAATAGAGGAAAGGGAGGAACAAGAACACTTAAAACATTTTCCCTTCCTACTAGAAACACATTACAATAATAAACAATATTGTCACACTGAACAACAATTTTTTTTCCCAATGCATTAAATGTTATCCATTACAATCTTTTTTATCATTCATCCTACAACATACTGCATTGTCATCTAAAACGCTAAAACAGAAGTAAAATCTGTGCTGATCTTGCACATGAAAGATCTTTGGATACCAAAATATCATTAAAATCATAAAAACTGCAACTTTTTAAAATTGTCATCTCATTTTATCCTCCATCCCTGGTCATCCAAGATGATTGTATGACCTCTATTAGACATCACTGTCTGTTTTTTCATTCCATTTGAATTGCTTCCTTTTCTCTGAAGAATAAAAAGCAGGCAGTTCTAGATCAATCATGTACTTTAAACAACTTCATTGATGAAATCAAATCCATTTGCTTACCATTCACCCGGTCTTCTTTCACTTTACTCAAATTCCAGAGCCGCGTTGCGTTTGTTAGTTTCTCCCTCTCTGTTCCTGTTGAAAAGTGGCAAAAATGAGTGCTTGATGCACAAACACTATCATTTAAGCCATTTCTTCTAATTGTAAAATGTATATTGTAAAAGTAAATTTTGAGTACTTTATAGTGTCTATTTATCAGACAAATAAATACAACTGGTTTCGACTGGAGGCAGGAGGAAAAGATTAAACCCTTGAGCTGAAGCTATATCCCGATAGAATACAACATTTGCAGCTATATCCTGATAAAAACGTTTTAAAAAGCACCTTGAATCTTGAAACGTAATTGTGTGCGGTATTTAAGAGACGGGGCTCTTTTCTTCTTTGAAACGTCTTTAGAAGTGTGATCTGCATCTGCTGATGGGACTAGCTCTGCCTGTCTGTGACGTCTGGACTTGGGGGCCTACAAGAAAAATGATGAGAATCTTGAAATCAATCAGATGTTTGTCACATTTTTTTATTTCACTTGCTTATTTTGCTGCAACTGTCTCTACTTTGAGAAATGTTACCTCCAAAACACTCCCATATGATTTCGCTTTGATTTCAGATAAAAGCTGGGCTCTGTCAGAGCTCTGTGAACAGAAAAAATATTTAGGAGTAGAAACACCTGCTGGTGATATGAGTTATCTGCAATAGCATTAAGAAATTGTGAAAATGTCTTACATCTTGATTTGAAGGGCCCTCCTCTGCATCCGACTGATCGACTTTCTAAAAAGAAATTCAACATTAAAATAAAAACACACAAGAAATATATATACTCACAAAAAAGTTACACACTCTGTTATGATTCTCCTGCCACTTAGAATAAACAATGACGGCATTGTTTAGTTTGGTGGCCAGGTTTTGTTTGATGAGGTTGACGTTTGGATCGGAATTCGTGAAAACAGCTTTCTTCAGATTTTCATAGTGCTCATGCACATTTTTGAGTTCCTAGGAGGGAAGATACAAAAAAAAAAATACATATCAACAACAAGATTTTTTGGTGCAAACACTTGTTGATCAACTCAAATGTTATTTACGGAAAAAGATTATCTGCCTTTGATAAAAATAGCACAAGAAAAATGGCAACATTAGAAAAATGGCAACAGTTTGATCTTAACTACATAAAACATTTTTGCAAAACTTCCGGTCCTTCACCAAAACAGAATCCCAGTAGATTATTTGTAATAACAAGCTAAAGAAACTCAGAAAAAAACTTTACTTTGCAAAACTTAAATGTAGACTGTGACATGAAGCACAACCGCTAGATTTCAAAACATAATACTATTTCTTTAAATGCGCCCAAACTACAGGATGCATTCAACACATTGTATGTTTAATAAATACAACAATATTCAACGAATCGTTTATGTCATACACAGATTAAGCAGTAAATTAAAACAATATAAATCTTTATTTGGAACGCATACATATCTGACCTGAAGTTTGTGACCTGAATCTGGTTTGTCTTTGTAAATCAGTCTAGCTTGTGGTTAAAGAATGTAATTATTTACAAGTAAAATCCTCCATATTATGTTATCAGTGTTTTATTATATAATGATAAAATCATTTAATGTTAAATAAGCCTCCTGATGAATTTTGTTGTTCATTATATAAACAATTTGTTAAATGTGATGCATATATTTGTTGCATTTCATGCCAACATATCTTCTGCTTTTTATTAGAAATAATCTACAGGACTTCTAGTTTTTGCAGATGTCTTGTAGTGGTATTGGTTTATGTTGTCATTTGAAACCATCAACAGGTTTAACTTAAGAAATAGCAATATTTTGGTGGAGCATTTTGATCACCTCTAGCATATCTGTTGTGAGGAGATCCTGGGGTCGTGTTGACGGATCAACAAACTCTTTAGAGATTTGCTTTAGCTTTCCGTCTTCCCTCTTTATCCGACAAAAGAGCTGTTAACACAAAAAACTGTTAGTAATGCAGTCTGGTGACATTGAAAAATTCGTTCAATCTGAAATAAAGTGCTATAGTTTGAAATTCGTTTTGCCATCAAACACATAACTGAGACGACATCTTGTCTTCTTAATCACAATACTTAAACAAGCATCAAGCTCTTTATGAAAATGCATTGTTAATGTAAAGCGTTCATGTTAATATTAGAAAACCTCGGCTTTACAGTCCACAATGTTCCTATTTTGCATTCTCCCTTGGCACTAGATCAGAATCAGAATTCTCAAGGCTCGCACACAGTTTTGGTGTGAACAAAGCCCAATAACCTACCAAAGTCGGCATAGCTGTGAACAGAAAAGCTTTATCAGACATCAGCTTTTTAAAGATATACAGCACATCATAATGTTGAGCGTTCTCCGCATCCTTCTGGAATTGCAGGACATCGTTCCAGTCCTTCAGAGCGATGCGGATCTACAAAAAAGAATGAAGACAGGTTTTATACTTCTTTAAATAACAAACACAGTACAAAAGCTGAACACCAAACCTTTTCTTTAGGACTGCAGAGTTGTGTGTTGAAAAGGCCATAGAGGAGATAAAGCCCCCCAACTCTGATCTGGAAGGTGAAGGGTGGATGGAAGTATGGAGATGCTGCAGACAGTGCCAGACGTGCTAAATCTCTTCTTTCTTTATTATCTGGTTTACCACTTTAAAGAAGAGAAACAAAATCAGATCCATAAGTCCTTAGGTCCTAAACAAGATTAAACATTTGAAAACAACACAACTATTAAAACAAAGAACAAATATCAAAAGATAAACATACAAGCATCAGGGCCATTAATACATCAAGTAAAAAAAAAAACACGTTACAAACTTACTAAAATATGCTGCTAAAGTTCATGTCTCTCCATATGGCAGAAAAGCACTCATAACGAACAGATTCAGTCGCCTGAAAACGACCCAGCAACTCCTCGCAGTCTGCTATTAAAGGTCCTCGGAAATGATCCATTTTTTATCAGTAAAAATAATAAAATCCCTCTCAAATCTTTCACTCCATGCTGTGTTGTGTTTCTTTCTCGGCTGCACTGAGACTCACGTTGTTGAAAGGAGATTAATGCTCATTAGCGCCATCTAGAGTTTCAGCTGTATGAGAGCATCAAACTCTATTATAATGTGTAACACATTTATATTACATTAATATACAAAAATTAATTTATACAAAAATAAATGTATACAAAAGTGCTATACTATTAAAATGTAAACATATTGTTACTACTAAAACATATGCTTAATTAACATATTTTAGCCTTCATTTCTAAGACATAATTCTAAATAGGAGGTTTTTATTTGCACCTAGAAGTATTTAAAAACAACATTACAAAATTCTTTATTCTTTACTGCTGTGTAATTCCAACCATGTATTGATTACTTCTTTTTAGCAAAATGTTTTTGTTTATTAAAACAAAATTGTCCTGTTTTTCTTGATTTGTGCCTAAATGGCACGCTGCTGAATAAATGACTGAAAGATTCTTTATGTTAGATAATTGTCATTAAAGGGATAGTTCACAAAAAAACAAAAATGTTTTCATAATTTACTTACTTTTATGTTGTTCCACATCTCCTTCTGATAAACACATACAAGGAGATATGGAAAAATGCTTGTAAGAGTTCTTGGACCCGATTGGCTGGCATAGTGAAAATATCTTATTTTTTGTTTTATTGAATTGTACTCAATAAGGTCCAGGTCCAGAAATATTATTGTTGTGTTTATACAGATTTGAAATGACGAAAGAGTTAGTAATTACTGTCGGAACTTTAAATATAGTATCAGTAAACATTATAGTGTGCACTGTTGAGTTTAAACCGGTTCTATGACTTTAAACAGAAATCTGAATTTAATTAGAAATAAATAAATTTTTATTTCTAAATAAATTTAGGAATATTTCTTTAGAAATATTTAGAAATATTTCTTAGAAATGAAGGCTAAAATATGTTAATTAGTTTTAATAGTATAGCACTTTTGTATAAATTTAATATAATATAAATGTGTTGCACATTGTGATAGAATGTGATGCTCTCATACCTCCGAGACTCTGCTTTTATTTAACCTTATTTTTATTTTATTTTTATATAATGTCTTTTTTATATTCTTTTTTATATTATTTGTATGTATGTACTGTACATGTGGAAGCAGACTTGAACTTGAAGAAGACACATAACAATATGATAGAAGTTGTTTTATTTGAATATTTTTAATTATGATCCAATTACACATTGCAGTTAATCTTTTTTAACATGCATTGCGATAAACTACAAGAAATTCAAACTACAACAGATAATCTACTAGATAATGAATGAGTGATTAATAAAGATTATTATGAAGATTATTTAGTTCTTCTTTAGACACATTAAATCAAGATGGCAGCTGCTGCAGCAGTCCCTGCCCCACCCAGAGCTCCAACAGCTCCGATTACACCTTGCACGGCGGCAGGGATCCCAAGGACTCCTAAAGAACGATAAAATTTAGATACAAACTGAAAAGAAATCATTTGGTTTAACTCAAAACACTTCTTAAATTTCCAACGTCTGTCTGGTGTCTACAGTGGCCAAGGTCCTGCCCTGCAGTAAAAAGAGACAATCCTAAATTATGAAGACCTTTTGAGAAGAGTCTGGTAGTAGTTTTACTTGTTAAGCTTTATCTGTATTTTTATTTCATTTGTTTATGTGTTATTGTGTCATTAGGCTGTCATTTCCCCATTCAAGGATTCGGCTATTTGTGAACGGCAAATATGACCCTTGAGGACAGAGATTTTCCATAAAGGGTTTAGTGCTTAGTACAAAATGATTCATTTAAACCTTGGAAAATTGTTAACATTACTAATTTTATCCACACTAACAGCGATAACAGCCTAAAAAGACTAAAAGCTTACCCGCCGACTGACAAACTGCCACCAAGGATCCAGAAGCAACAGCTCCTCCATTAGCAACTGCTGCTGCCGACATCATGGAGGCGGCATATGAACTCGCAGCAATTCCTCCTGCGGTGAATCCTACAGCACCCAATATAAGTGGAGCAGCAACCACTGTTGTTGCTATAGATCAAACATGACACTGAATGATTCAGCATTGCAGAGAATAACACCCCAAATCATAGATATTCAAATCATAGTTATTGAGTAAAATTGTACACTTCTATTGTGATATAAGTAATAATACAGAATTAGTTTCTTTATTTACCTGTTCCCACGGCTGCTCCAGCTATGAGGGTTACTTTAAAGAGAAGGAGAGAGAGAGAGAGAGAGAGAGAGAGAGAGAGAGAGAGAGAGAGAGAGAGAGAGAAATCTGTATGTATGCAGGATAATCAAATTTTTATATTTAAAAAGATATCCTTACATAGGCCCATCTTCGCCTGTTTTCCGTCGTCTATGAAAAGGACACTACTGCGATGGACATTTTAAAGGCATGAGGGTGTGTCCTTCTCCTAAAACGATACCAAACACAGACACAAACACACACACCCACACAAGCTATTTCCTTTACATTTTCTCAATTACAGTTATATAATATTTCTATGCTCTACAAAATCAAATAAACAATTTTATTAGATTTATACAGTTTTTTATGTGTTTTAGAGAATATACTCACATTCGGGCAGTCAAATGTAAGACACATGGCAGATAACTTTAGTTTCCTTTAAAAAAACACACAGCTATAAAACTACACATGGGACATACTAAAATCTTGATAAATCTGCAGAATCGCCTGTTAGAGAAGTTGGCAAATACTTTTCACGATTCATGATGTGTGCGTTAAAAATATAACCTAATATATTGTATATGTACATACTTATAGGGATACATCACACAAAAATCCATACACAAATCAATTAATCAATGTGTCAACTAAAGTGGCATTTCCCCTTTTATCCTATATATAAATTCTATTAACAACTGACGGAATTGACTCTCGTAACTCTTTTCTTTTGTATTTTGTTATGTGATTATTATAGGAATTAAAATAATAAAGTAGCAAACACACAATGCTCAGTTAAAATATAATGTACCTTATGTATGTCACACCAAGCTTGAACACAAACCATGAAGAGGCGATCATATTTGTTTATTTGACTTAACAGATATCAAAGCTCATTGTAGTAACTGACGATGTGCTGTGACAAGAATTCCAGAAGCACCCACTGACACATCATACATACATCCACAGTTATATAACCTTTTAAGGGCATGTGGGCTTTAGTCAACATTCATAGATTTTATGACATCAATTCATTGTTATCTGCGTCATATTTTCTATTTGTCACATCTGCAATTGACCAAAGAGATAAAGAAAAATCCAAATGTGCAACAACCAGAACGAAAGGAGTGCCGAAACGAGAATAGAAATAAATAGCATATTTGTTTAACCATGACATCGAAAGGCAATAACAAAATATATAAAGTAAGTAAAGAATCTTGTTAAGAAATTTGTTTATTTTGCATCAGTTGTAAGATTTTTTCAATATAAGAATATCAACTTAAAGTTTTCCTGCAACAGAAACGGTAGGGAAGCTAGAATTTAAATCACCTGTGGTTGGTCAAACTGCATTTTTTAAATTTTAAATATATTTCAATAATATTTTGCTTTTGAATTTTGCTGTCTTTTTTAGTTTTGCTTCATGTAATTGTGTTTAACTCATGTTTAACAGTTTTGAAGAGTATGTAAACATGTGTAAATAAGTTCACAGAGTTTTGACAATAATTATGTCTAACTGAGTAAAGAATTCATAATATTTGAAATAAATGGTCAATGTGTGGTCACAAATGTTCATTTAAAAAGATGAATGCCATTTATGCAGGAATTTGTATCCAGAGAGTAGACTACTTCAAGATATACTGCTAGTCTGGCCTTACAGGTAAACAAAACTCCATATCTTTTAATAACACTGCGACCTCTCCTTACATACACAGGTCCAAAGTAGTCAACACTATTGGAAGTACTCTTTCCACAGGAGGATTTACTTTTTCCAGGTTTACATCTTTTGTCGATTTAGGCAGACTCTCTTCTGGAAGGCTTCCTACCACCTTAAGGCTTTTAGGTCCATTTGGAAGACTAGACCAAAAATGTGTTTTCTTCTGTGGGAACAAAAATATTTTTTTTAATTAAAATGATTTAATTACAATTTTCCATAAAACTCTTTATTGACAGGGAACAATTGCGTCAAGTACTAAAGATGGTTTTGCAAACAATTGCCAGACATGGAACCCCTGCTGACTGTACCAATTAACATCGAAATATTTGACGATTTGACCAGCAACATGGGCAAAATTTTCTCTAATACATTAGAAGCCATGGCAGCGTGAAGGACAAAAAAAGGTTAAAGAAAAATGCATAGAACCCTGGCATAACTCCACCACGCCAGCCTTAAAAGAGAAATACGTAGACTACAGCATAGTAAAAGACAAACTCAATTAGAGGTTTTTCGAATTGAGCTGAATACAGAACAATTTCAAACCTTTCCATAACTGTCTTAAATACTAATAAAAGTTGTGTCTACTCAACTGTGCTCCTTCTTACAAAATAATTATATGCTTGAAAGATTTTACCAGCACAGTCCACGCATTGGTTAAAATGATATGTTGTCATGGTAAAGTAACACAAAGCCTGTTGTAGAAAATTGTTTTTCTTTTCTAAAAAATAATGCATTGCCTTTGCAACATCAAAACGACATTTTAAAAGTATCAAATCAATTTAACATCTGCTTTAATATTGTTTTTATTATTTTCCTGAGGATAATTTTGCATTACATAATACAAAATAAATTTAAGCAATATTTTTTTGTCAAATCTTTTAAGACAGGGTCCAAAAGACTATTGAACACAATGATGTCCTCAACCATGACTCCAATGTCAGCAGGTTGATTGACAGGCTAATCTTTTTAATCTTTTTTCTATTTAAACTTTAAACTCAATATTTAATATTTAAAAGATATTATTGGCTAGTTAAAAACTTATTTTCTAGTGTGAAATATAACCAAATGATTTATGTATAATATACTTAAAATTATCTGTAGTTTTTTACTTAATGTATTTTGTGTTGTCTCACTTAAACTACTTAATTGATTTTCTGAGAGTTTATTTAGTAAATATAGCAGAGACTTATTGTGATATATAGGACAGAGTTTACACAAGAAGCCAAAATACATTAATTTTGATTTATTTAGTTTACATTTTTATTTGGCAAAAATAAGATTACAGGGGTAAACAGTTACAAACAATATAGCCAATACATGAAATGATGTTTGTAACAGGTCACCAAAGAAAATTTGATAACATATTGAAGAGATTTAATGCCACCAGGTACTATTGCTGGCCATACTTGTAGCTGCACCCAAGGCAGCTCCTAGAATTCCTACAGCGGCTTGACCTGCAGCAGAGATTCCAGCTGCACCTAACAACAACATAGAATGTTGAGAGAACACAAGTTTGATAGCTCATTGAAGGCATTTGTGATTTGTTTTGTTATATGGAGGAAAATTTGAAAAGATTTTTTACACACCTGCAGACTGAAGAACTGCTACTACAGACCCAGCTGCAGTTGACATCATTGTAGATGCAACAGAACCTGCAGCAATTCCACCTGCAGTGAAACCAGCAGCCGCCAGAACAGCAGGAGCTGCAGCAACTGCTCCCACTGGAAGGAAACACATGTTATTTAAGTTTTATTTCAGATTGATTGACTACCTTAAAAAGTAACGAGTTTTCAGAAATGTTACCTGCTCCTACACCTGCCGCAGCCATTGTTACTAAGAAGGTCATGGGGAAGAATAGCACATTGTTTGTCAATAGCCAATAAACGCACATTTAAAAGTCTTTACAGTATGTATAAAGTTCTTACAAGGATCCATCTGTCCAAAGTGAATTTGCTCTTGTACTGAGGCTGTTGTCAGTATAAGAACTGATATTTAAATACTATGGGCGGACCTTAATAAAGAAACGAAACCTCCATAGACACTGTTGCCAGTATAAGGACTAATATTAAAATACTATAGAGGGTTTTCACAGCGCGTCATCAGAGCGGAAGTCGCCATGTTGGAGGCACTCCGCATCACAACACAGCACAGACACTGAAGTGAATCCTGAACATCGTCAAGGAAAATGTTTAATTATTGCAGAGTTTCAGGTTATACTGATAGGACAGATCGAGAAGAACATTTGTAATATTATATTGCAGATTGATTTCTTGATGTGCAAAGATACTGATGGCTATTGTACCACAGATACGATTGGTCTTTTGTGCTCTGGTGAACTTTTGTCCATCTGTGTTGGATTTTAACTTTAGTTTATATTTATATTCACTTTGCCAATAAAAATATAAATTAATTCATGTCTGGACTTGTCTATATAGCCTTAAATGATCTATAAATTATGTTAATTTACAGTTATGAAGTCATTGTTATTGTTGTGAATGACAACACACAGCATATCACTATCATCAGAAATCAGATTTATTAAAGGAAAAACACACTTTTATCACAACACTTATAAACTATACACTACTATAAATTATACATTATAATATAGTGCAATAAACTGTAAACACACTTTTGTATGTAACTTGAGGATAACTTTCTTTTTGTAAGCATAGATTTACAAAAATCTCACCAACTTGAAATCCTAAATGAATTAAATATACTTTAACCTACATTAATACAAAGTGCATGAGGTGCAAAACTTCACAGCAGACAACTAAAAAAAGTTTAATGTTGTTTTATAACTTTGGAAGTTTCTCTCCTTGTTTTGGCAGAGATTGGTGTAGCTGTTGGCACTGTGGACAACACAATTTTCCCTTTGGTGCAATCTTAACATTAATACACGAGTGGTGAAAACACTTAATATGATATTTATCATTATCACACAGAATCATCTTCCTAACTCAACATGGCCTCAGGAACTCCAGTGTGTTTTCTTGGTCACTGGCTAACTCTCAGGGATCTGCACCGCCAATATATCGTCATTTCTCGAAATATCTCTCCTTTACTTGTGGTCCAAGTCCTTCCCTATATGCATTTGCATCTTGGACGCGTTTTGATGAGGTGTTCGGTTGTTCAGACATGTCTACATACACTAAAAATGTATCCAAAGCTCACAATACTCCATCATACTCCGATCAGTGGTTTACACCGAGTGCCTGCGTAATGGCCGCGCATCCGGGTTACCGCCCAGAACGTGACGTCAGTGAAAAGCCTCTATGGGCAAACCTTTATAATGAAACGAAACCGAAAGTATAACTGAATTGTTCGTTGAACCGATTCATTGAAAAGATTCATCCAAATGAATCGGTTCGTAGATGCTTTGACCAGAAGACAAACGAAACGTCTGGGTTACTAGTGTAACCCGGGTTCCCTGATGGAGGGAACAAGACGTTGTGTCGAAGACGACAGTATGGAGTTCGATCTTGAGAACCAATCGACTCTGACTATATTTAAAATGGCCAACGGGAATTGGAGAATGAAATTTGCATGTCGTGCCCCGCCCCAGACATCCGGGTATAAAAGAGGAGACGGCGTGCTCATTCATCACCTTTTGTGCTGAGGAACGTGAGGATGACCCACGACCGCTGCAGCGAGCGGCACAGCGGCGTGGCATGAAGGACACGTTTCGTTCCCTTCATCAGGGAACCGGGGTTACATCAGTAACCTAGACGTTCCCTTTCTGTCGGTCTCTCGATGTTGTGTCGAAGACGACAGTATGGGGTTCCTATGTAATAACGCCATGACGCTGCGCCGTGTCACGATCTCCAGCGGAGCTACCTTGACCGGCTCTAGCGCGTCATAGGTGTGAGCTTCTACACGAGAGCGTAACCTGCCAGTGGAGAAATGGTAAGACGTCCAGAGCTTTGAAAAAGATAAGAGGTACTTTACCACCGGTCACTATGGGCGATGGCCTTTCTACCACCGCAGCGAGATAGCCGCCCGACCGCAAACTGCACTGGGAAACACAGCCCCTTCAAGGAGGGAGTGCGTTACGGAGGCCACATCCTGCCATAGGGAGGTTCATATGTGGATTTATGCCAATGGTCTCACCTGAAAAGGGAAGAGGACTCATGGAGGTATAGTGTGCATTGCTACCCTTGTGGGTAGCACCATGTGAGAGGAGGTCACACATTCGCCTGAATAGGAGAATCTTGGTGAAGGAATTACGTCGGCCCGGGCCACCCCTGAGGGGGGAGCCACTACGTACGGAGCACCAGCTGAAAAAAGGGGCTCACCTGAAAAGGGACAGCTGCTCCGATGTTTCAGCCTGGTCAACAGGGCCGCTCCGCCCGGCCTGTGACCATGGGGGTGCTGAGTGATGGATAGGTGACCTATACTCACCCGACGGGGAAGCAGAGAGGTCGAGTTGGCACTGCACTTACCTGAAGAGGGAAGAAGGCACTTTCGCAGGTGTACGCCCGGCCGGTCGCTAGTCGCTACTATCTGCGTAGAACCCGAGCTGATACCGGTTCCACCCTGAGGTTGTAGAACCTCGCAAAGGTGTTGGGCATTGCCCAACCTGCAGCTGTGCGGATGTCTGCCAGAGAGGCTCCCTGAGCCACTGCCCACGAGGAGCTACACCTCTGGTAGAGTGAGCCCTCACTGCAAGTGGGCAGAGTAGGTTCTGGCATCGTTAAGCCATGGAGATGGCATCCACGAACCAGTGTGCCAGTCTCTGTTTAGAGACAGCCCTCCCTCTTTGCTGACCTCCATAACAGACAAAAAGCTGCTCAGAGCACCTGAAGCTCTGCGTGCGGTTTAGGTAGAGTCTTAATGCTCGTACCGGACACAACACTGACGGGGTTGGGTCTTCCTCCCCTATGGGGAGCGCCTGCAGGTTCACTACCTGGTCCCGAAAAGGTGTGGTAGGAACTTTGGGCACGTAGCCGGGCCCGAGTCTCAGGATGACGTGAGATTAATTCGGTCCGAACTGTAGGCACTCTTTGGATACGAAGGATATTTGTAGGTCCCCTACCCTCTTGGTAGAGGTGAGCTCTACTAGGAGTACTGTCTTCCCAGGGCAGACTCTAGTAGGGGCTCAACAGGGGTCTCGGAAAGGCCCGTTAGGACCACGTCGAGATCCCAAGAGGGTATGGAGCGTGGACGCAGGGGATTAACCCTTCTTGCGTCCTCGACCTTGTGACCATGCTATGCTGTCCGAAATACTTACCTTCCACCAACTCGTGGTGTGCGGCAGCACTGCACTGATCACATATCCTCCGGGCTCTTCACCGTGTGAGGAGCACCAGGACGAGAAGATACACCACTTCGGGACGTACATATGCCTCGTGGCAGGTGTTCTCGCCTGAACTATCATCCCCGCCACCGCCGGGGGTAACTCGCTCAGGATCTCCTCGTCCCGTCCAGGGACCAGACATGCAGATTCCAGAGGTATGGTTGTGGATGCCAAACCGTACCCTTCCCCTGAGACAGATGGATCTTCCCTAGGGGAATGGGCCAGGGGGGAGCTATTGCTAGAGGACTAGCTCTGCAAACCAAGCCTGGCTGGGCCAGTAGAACCTGGTGTTCCTCGTCCCTGCCCTTGCACGGGACCTGTGCAAGAAGGCTCACTGGGGGGAAGGCGTACTTCCATTTGTCCCGGGGCCAGCTGTGCGCCAGGGCATCCGTGCCGAGGAGACCCTTGTTCAGGGAGTACCACAGGAGACAATGGGTGTTGTCCGACGAAGCAAACAGGTTCACCTGTGCCTGGCTGGACTGTTCCCATACCAGCCGGATCATCCCAGGGTGGAGTCGCTATTCTCCTTGAGGCAGCATCTGACGAGACCATTGATGTGTCGGTACAGTCGGGGACCCATCCATCGACCCGAAACCCTATGCCCGTTGCACACTGCTCCCTAACCCAACAGGGAGGCGTCGGTTGTCAGCACAACGCGCCTCGGAACCTGGCCGATAGATATTTCCACTCGTAAAAAGGTCCTGGAGGACCATGGGGCTAGGGTGCTCCGACACTGAGTCGTAATGGCAATCCGCAAGGTGTCTGTGCGCCACGCACTCCTCGGAACACGACTCTGAAGCCACTGCTGAAGTGGTCGCATGTACATCAAACCAAGTGGGGCAACCCCGGTTGAGGATGCCATATGACTCAGGAGCCTCTGAAATATTTCATGGGGACCACTGGTCGCCTGAGTTACTCAGGCATCGCAGTAAGGCTTGGGTACGCTCTTTTTGAGTCGTGCAGACCTGGTGACAGAGTCTAGTTCCCTCCCGAGATAAGAGATGCTCTGCGTTGGTGAGAGCTTGCTCTTTTCTTGGTTGACCCTTAAACGCAGTCAGCTTAGGTGCTGAAGCACCATGTCCCTATGTGTACATTTTAGTACACGCATGCCCCATCTCTGAGGGGGCAAGTGCGGCTTCCACGACTTTCGTGAAGACGTGGGGAGATAGGGACAGACCGAAGGGTAGGACCCTGTACTGGTACGCCCGACCTTCGAAGGCGAACCGTAGAACAGCCTGTGCCGAGGAAGTATCGAGACGTGGGAGTACGTGTCCTTTAGGTCAATTGTCACAAAACAATCCTCGTATCTGGTCTCCGGATCGCCGCCTGAGGGAGAGATACAACTGGAGTGGATGGTTGGGAGGGGCGAGGCTTTCTGGGAGCAGACTGCACACGGAACCTGGACGGCCCGGGGCGGCCTGCTTCCGTCTGCTTCTGCACGGCGGAGAACTGCTGCGAGAAGTTCTCCACTGTGTCTCCAAACAGCCCACCTTGTGCAATGGGGACATCGAGAAAGCGAACCTTCTCTGCCTCTCGCATTTGCGCAAGGTTGAGCCAGAGGTGTCTCTCCTGGATCACTAGTGTGGACATTGCCCGACCCAGGGCAAGCGCCGTAACCTTAGTAGCCCGGAGGGCCAGGTCCGCCGCAGTGCGCAGCTCCTGCAGAACTGTGGGTTCGGGACTTCCCTCGTCAAGCTCCTTGAGTGCCTTGGCCTGGTGGACCTGCAGGATGGCCCTGGCATAGAGCGAGGGAGCAGCCTCTACAGCTGCAATGTAAGCCCTCGACCCGAGGGTAGAAGGGACCTCACCTGCTCTGGAGGGGAGCCGTGGTCGACCCTCCCAGGTGGATGCGACCTGAGGGCACAAATGCACCGCAACAGCCCGTTCCACCCGAGGTATGTCGACGTAGCTCTTAACTGCTCCTCTGTCGAGGGAAGTGAGGGTGGAGGAATTTGTCTGCCATGTACGCGCCGCGAACGGCGTGTTTCAGAACTTCGTGATCTCCTCTTGCACCTCCGGGCAGGGTGGTACTGGGGCCGAGCGTGCAATACCACACATTCAGCCGCGAGCGCTGGGGTGACTTACCCGCCAGAGGCGGAGCTGTAGGATGTCATCTGGTCTGAATATAGCAAAACGCCCTCCGATTCCGCGACCAACAATTCGTACTTTTCCCGGAAGGAGGCAAGAGACGGCGTACACAACGTCGAGAGAGGGAACTGAAACACTTTCCTGGAATACACTTTACCCTCTCGAGCTTATAATCGACATTTAGACTTTAATTTTGACGTAAAATCTCTCTAGTGTTACTCAACATTATATTAATACATTGTACCATTGAATTTTTAAGTTGTAAGAAAATATTGTAAATATTTCAGTATTTTAAGCTTTCTTGTTATGTGAGGGGATTGGGGAAGTCTCTAACAGTTTCGGATTCATGTTTAAAATTAAAACAATGTAGAAAAATAATAAACCAGAAGCTGCTTGATAACATGACAAGAAACATTTCTAGTCAAAAGGAAACTACATTAGAGATGAACAAAAGTAACACCTTTTCTTTTTTAATCCCAACATAATTTTCAGAGTTCAATTTGTCTTGTTTATTAATTTGATGAGTTTATAAAATGTGGAAAAATATAAATGCAAAAGCAAGGAAGTGTCCCAAAACTTTTGAGGGGTCCCAAAAATATCAAATAAAACATTGAAAAGACATAATTATTTATTGTTTATTTAAATCACACTACACATTTAAAATGAATGTCGACTCAAGTTAATTCCAAATGCTGTTATTGTGAAGTCATGTGGGGTGGTTCTCAATCTTCTAAGAGATGCTTCCTTATTTTCTTGCTGCTGTTTTCTGAGGAGTCATATGTGACATATGTTTCAGACACTACTAAGAACTACTAAGGACCCATTCCATTTGGCATATCGGTCAAACCGGTCGACCGATGATGCCATCTCAACGACCCTCCACTCAGCACTCACACACCTAGAGAAAAAAGACTCATACGTCAGAATGCTGTTCATTGACTTCAGCTCAGCATTCAACACAATCATCCCTCAACAGCTCATTCACAAACTGGTCGAGCTGGGGCTCAACACTTCACTGTGCAACTGGTTGTTGGACTTTCTAACTGGAAGACCTCAGGCAGTACGTGTCGGCAGCAACACATCCAGCACCATCACACTGAACACTGGGGCCCCCCAAGGATGTGTACTGAGCCCACTGCTCTTCACTCTGCTGACCCACGACTGCACACCGTCACACAACTCCAACCTCTTCATTAAGATTGCGGATGACACGACTGTGGTGGGTCTCATTAGCAACAGAGATGAGACAAACTACAGGAGCGAGGTGAGCCTGGCTAGGTGGTGCGGAGAAAACAATCTCTCTCTGAACGTGGAGAAGACGAAGAGATTGTGGTTGACTTCAGGAGAGCGCACACTCAGCATGTTCCTCTGATCATCAACAATGCGACTGTGGGGAGGGTGAGCAGCACCAAGTTCCTGGGTGTGCACATCACAGAGGATCTCTCCTGGACCGACAACACCTCAGTGCTGGCCAAGAAATCACAGCAGCGTCTCTACTTCCTCCGCAAACTGAGGAGAGCCAGAGCCCCACCCCCCATCATATACACCTTCTACAGAGGCACCATCGAGAGCATTCTGACCAGCTGCATCATTGTGTGGTATGGCGCCTGCAACACGTCCTGCCGGAAGACTCTTCAACGCATAGTGAGAGCAGCTGAGAAGATCATTGGTGTCTCTCTCCCCTCCCTACAGGACATTTATGGTACGCGTCTCACGAGGAAAGCCCTCCGCATCGCAGGTGATCCCACTCACCCATCACACAGCTTCTTCAGTCTGCTGACATCAGGGAGGAGACTGCGAAGTCTCCAGGCCAGGACCAGCAGACTGAAGGACAGCTTCATCCATCAGGCTGTCAGGAAGCTGAACTCGCTCCCGATCTTGCCCCCTCGTCTCTCTTCTGCCGCAGGCACCACTGAACTGTGAACCCCCCCACCAGGTCCCACATTCCCAGGTCCTTCCACCCCCCCTCCCTCTAACATACGATGTCATGCACCAGTCACTTTGTGCAGCAGTTGTCTGCTAACTACCTCATTCACCATGGAACTGACACCATTCTACTACCTCTAGTTCAAC